>CABHPP010132184.1:1123-16728 GCA_902168425.1 Peromyscus attwateri
CACACACACACACACACACACACACACACACACACACACCGACCTTCCCACCTCGATTCAGGCCTGTTATCTTCTCAAATATTTCCCAGAGCCAAGTTTCCAAAAGCACCCTGGAATTCCTAGAAAAAAATCTAGAGACTGAACCTGGGAGAGCAGCAGGGAAATCACAAAGAAAAAGGCTTCCAGCGCTTTCCCTGTAGGAGCCATTAAGATGTATTAAAACTAATGCCTCCTCCCCTGCCCACTCCTCGCTCACCTCCGCCCAGGCCTCCCCATCCCCACGTACACCACATTAGGACCAAATTGAATTAGAATAATTAACTTTTGGTCACACTTTTAATTTGGTGCAGGAAATAAGAGAGCTAATGGAGATTAAACAAGGCTCTCATTCCAGAGACCATTCCAGAAAGTGCAAAGGGAGACCCTGGCTCTGGGGAGGAAATTAAACAGCCAAGAAAAGGAGGCCGAGACGGATGTGTGTAGTGTGGGAAACGTGCCTGTATCTGCCTGTGAAAACACGCCCACTGTCTCACTGGCAAACATGTACGCTGGGCTGCCAAGGTAGCTTCGTTGTCAGAGTGCTTGCCTAACAAACAGGAAACCCTGGGTTCGAGCCCCAGCACTGATTACAAAAGACGTGGTAATGTGTGCTTGTTGTCTTAATAACACTCAGGAGGTACAAGCAGAAGAATCAGAAGGTCAAGATCATCCTCGGCTACAGAGCAAGTTGGAGGTCAACCTCGGCTACGTGAGACCCTGTCTGAAGAAAAGGCACAGAATAAAACAAGAATCCATGTACACATGTATGCGTGTACACATGTCTGAAGGCTAGCACACAGGTGTCTTTGGATGGGTATGAGTGTGTGCATACACTGTTTTAAGCCCCAGGCAGGTAAACTACCTGATGCTGTGGCATCCCAGCATCTCTGACTTGAAAGAAACCTTCATAAATATCTTCAAACCCGGTTACTTTCCACCTGTGGGTTAATCTCTTCTGCATCTCCCAGGGAAACACACAGCATCATCCTCCCCTGCAGCCCCCACTGATGGGCACTCCCCACCACTGAATGCAGCAGCCTGGGCAGCAGGAGCTCAGGAAGTGTTCTGTCCTTTACCCAACACCTCAATCTGCCTCCCCACAGTATCTCCAAGGGCAGTGGCCATCGATGAGATTCCTCTCTGACCCAGCTGCAGATCTCATAGGACACCTGACATTGGTGCACAGCCCCTACCACACAACGGTACACAAGAAGCATTCAGAAGCCAGGCTGAGAGAATGCACATAACTGAGATCCTTCAGGGGTCAAGGCCAAGTTCACACGAACTAGAACATCTGGTGGGATTTATGAAAATACAGATCTCTGGGCACATGCCCAAGAGCTCCGGCTCTGAAGATCTGTAGAAGACATTTATCTTCCAGGTACATCATGCACAGCCAGGTGGCTCTGGTGCAGGAGCTGTGAGCCATCATTTGAGGTCGCTGACATAGCTGGTAGACAGCCCACTCCAAGCCTGCTTCCCTGAGAGAGCCCAGCCCCCTACAATCATGCCGCTGCAAGCGGGGTCTAAGATGGAAGCAGCCCTCCCTGAATCTGACATTTCCATCTGTCCCCATGCTTATCTCTGGCCAGGGTCAGGAAGAAAGGTCAGCACCAGCAGCCCCACATCTATTAAGCAAAGGGTCTCTGCTCAAAGGAGCTGAGATCACAGAGACCATGGCTGCCCTGGAGAGAATTCTCCAGGATGCAGGAAATGGATTGGGGTCAAGGCCACACTGAGGATGCCAAGGTGGAGAAATGAACCAGGCAAGGAGAGGCCAGCAGGGGCTTCCCCGTGAAGGAACCAGACAGCCCCAGGCCTCATCACCCATTGACTCCAGAACTGCCTCTCCAGGCATCACACACACACACACACACACACACACACACACACACACACACACACAAACACACGTACTTGCCACACTTCGCTATGGCCCCCAGCCTCCCATCAAACTCAAAATTCAGGCTCGTTACACAAAGAGCCACAGAAGAGAAGCCAGGACCCAAAATAACACAGCTCTTCAGGAAAGCATGGGGTCTTTTTGCTATGCTGTACTTCTAACTTGCTGCTGAACGTGAGCACCTACCGAAAGGGTTTCATGTGCCCAGACACTGCAGAGAGGCAGGGACAGAGCCTAGCATGCAACCAGATATCTTAACAAAGCCAGGGCAAAACCACGGTGCCAGAGAACAGGCCCAGAAAAAAAAAAAACTGTCTTTTGCCAACATTGATTTTCCTCATTAGCTACCACTGTCACTCTGCCCTCATCCACGAGGCACCTCGTCATGTTCTGAGACTGTATGAGAGCAGGTAGACAACTTCAGATTCAGAGCTCTGTGGACCCTGAACACAGGAGGAAAAAAAAAAAGGAATAAAAGAGTCCAATGCAATGGCACACGCCTATGATCCTAGCACTGGGGAGTCCGTGGCAGGAGGATCAAGAGTTCAAGGCCAGCCTGAGCTACACAGAAAAAAAAAAAAGAAAGAAAGAAAAGAAAATCAAAGGAGAGGGAAGAAGAAAAAATTTTTGTTTGACCTGAGGTCTGATTTCTCTTTAGTCACGGACAAGTCAAGTTCTATTTGTTTTGAATGTGTGTGTGTCCCCAGAGAGGAGGGGAAGTCTCCCTGCTGCTTCTCAGACACTCACATGCCACCCCCACTAGTCCACACGGGATACTCAGAACAGCCCCTGGCCTTTCTAGATGTGTCTGTAGCTACTGGGAAGGGTGTGAATGCTGAGGACAAAGAAGACCACAACTGATTTTGGGGGACAGGCCAGTGACCTGCTCAGAGAGTGTCCAATCTGGAAATGGAGCTGTCTACTCCATGCTCCTGCCCAAGACCAGCCTGTTCTATGTTCCTGAGGACAAGGACCCTATTTTCCCAGAGTCTATTCCCTGGCCTTGCCCCCTCCTTTCTCAGTTGGGGTAGTAAACTGAGAAGATGAGGAGGAGAGTCAGGGAGACATCACTGTCTTCGGGTGGGAGACAGAGGGCGAGCACTCCCCACTGCTCTCTAGGAAGGGGTGCAGTGGTCCTGGGAGTCAGTCTTCCCTGGGTGGTCATGCTGGTCTGCTCCTGACCTTGCTCTACCTGCTGCCCTGCGCCTGCTCCCACAGGTGTCTCTCTTGACTCCCTTCCTATTTTGGCCCTGCACTGAAGGAGAGTCCCAAGAGCCGGAGGAGGCCAGTGGGGCTAGCCTTGGGAAGAGGTCCCACAAAGCCCAGGGTAGGAAGACTCTTGACTGGGTCTCACATGAACCAAAGATGACTAGGTGGGGACTTCACAGATGTCCCAAAGCCAGTGGGGAGCTGGAGAGTTCCAGCCTGCGGGGCTGGAAGACATTGAAGAGTTCCAGAGGAGGGAGAGGTCAGAGCAGATCTGACATGTAGAGGCCAGTACCATTCAGATTGTGTCCCTCAGTGGAGGCCAGGACAGCAATTGCCAGCAATTAGGGACAATCCTCCCATGATCCCTCGGTGACAGTGGGAAGTAAGAAGAAACAGGATTCCACAAACATGGAGAACCCTGAAGTCTTAGGCGTCCAGCCCAGTGGGGGGGTCCAAACTATGGCCTGCAAACCGTACCACCAGTACCCTGATCATGTCTTACTCTCGTCACAGTCCTTATCATCATTAATACCACGCATTTTATTTATTTTGCTGGTTTATTTTTGTCTCCTCCAAAATGTAAATTCCTTCAGGCAGAGTTTTATCGGTTTAGTACATTGCTGTAGTCCTCGATGCCTAGAACAGTTGCCTGGCACATAGTGAACATTTGAAAAATGAATAAGAGCGAGGAATGTTTAAAAAATAAATAGCATTTGAAAAATGAATAGGAGAGGGAGGGAGAGGAGAAGGCTGCTGCTGCTTCCCCAGGTCCCTGGCTGTGGTCCAAGGCACTAGGTTGCATTTCAAGGTAGGGCATCTGTGAAAAATCAGGGCTGGGCCTGCAGGTTGCAGGCTTGATGGCGAGTTCTGTGTGCTCAGGGCTACAGGGAGCATCCAACGCACAAAAAGGAAGGGATGAGACAAGACCCCTCACCCCCCACACCCCAAAGAGGCACCTCCCTGCAAAACCTGTTGGGATTCTCGGATGATCTGAGCCTCCTCATGGCCCAGAAAAGCCAGGCAGACTGAGAGGCACAGAAACCAGGTAGTTGTCCTACTATGTGTGTTCTTGGTTACTGGGGCCATTGCCAAAGGGCCAGAGAGCCAAGTTGCTGGTGAGACTAGCCCAGGTGCACACCCCGCTGGGCCCTTTCCTGCCCAGGGTCTTGGGACCTCACCTTGCGTCGCAGGCTATCCACTTCCCAACTTCTTAGTGTGGGTGACAATAAGCAGTGTCCACTCTCCTTTGTGGGACCTTTGCAAAGTTCAAGCACATGCGAAAATGCAAATGGATGATTCTTTCTCTCCCCTAGCTCATGGTTCCAAGATTCTTGCTTTCCCTTCCACATTTCGCAAATGGAAAGCTGTCTCCCTGAGCCCCTGAGTTGCTGTGCATGATAACTCTGACCCCATTTCTGGCTGTTTCTCACTCAGCCTCCCTGAGTGTGTGTCTAAGTGTGTGTGTGTGTGTGTGTGTGTCCTCCACTTCTTTATCTCTTCCTCTTCTCTTGTCTCTGTTTCCCCTTCTTCTCTGAGTCCCAGGCTTGCTTCTGCTCGTCTCTCTTCTCCCTGCTTTTTCTCTCTATCTCTCTGCATCCTTGCCTCACTCCCCCCTCCTTTCTCCCCCTCCCTCCCTCTCTCCTAATTGCTTCTAGTCTGCAGATCCTGTGAGGATTTATGTAATACCGGACAGCAGAGGCAGTAGCCAATCTGGATGCTGCAGAACTAAGAACCTAAGCAGCCTTCAGGAAAATGGGCTACAGTCCACCCCAGCCCCAAGAGGTAGCCTGGGCCTCCTTCCCCAGCTCCGTCTCCTTACATCCTCATTCTCTCTGTGTTAAGGGACACCCCCACCCCTGCCCCCTTATGGCAGTGGAGAGGTCTGAGGCCCCTGGATAAAGCTTGGGATTTAGCTTGTGGCCAAATAACATGATGGAGAGATGGCACTGGTCCTGAGGTTCAATGTCCTGTCATGAACCCCACTGGGAAGAGACCTTGGACAGAGCATGCACCTTGGTGAGACTGTTTCTCCACTTGGAAAATGAAGCAATGTCTGCTGCCTTCCCCTGGCATTTGCCCCGCTCAGCCAATGAGGTCAGAAGCCAGAGAGAGGGTGGGCCTGGATGAAGTGAGATCAAGGCTCCTACAGGAAGGTGGGGAAGAAACAGCTACCTGTTCCAGGCTGTTCTTGCAAGTCTTCCCAGGGAAACCAGGGTTCCCTCTTGGGTTCACAGTCTCATCAATAAAAGAATTTAAAAGATGAACTCAGAAGGAAACTCAAGGACAATTTAGTCTGAAAGAAAAGCAACAAGCCAGGCAAACTGCAGATCTTGGTGCCTACCAGGAAGAAGGGAGACAAACAAGATGAAAAGAGGAAGCCATGCATTTTGAGTTTGGATCCAAGAAAGCCACGTGTTCAGCAACGGAGGTCCAGCAAGCAGCTGAATGGTGGGAGGGGAAGGGTTTATAGAAAAAGCAAGAAAGCTCGGAGTGTCAGGGAAAGCATGCTCGGGCTTCTGGCCAGTATCCCAAAGAGAAGGAGATAGAAAGAAGAAAACAGACAAGTTATGCTTTCTGAGTTAGAACTTGGAAAACTGGGCAGGTTTATCAGTGCTGCATAGATGCTCCATAAGCTGCTGCGTGGGGGCAGGGCTTCTGGGTGGTATAAGTACATTATCTCATGAAGGGGATAATTATTCCTCCCATCTCCTTAGCGAGTCTTCAGGTGAGTCAGCCTTCCAGAAGGGTGGTCTCCTGGGTGGGTGAGTGACAAGCCCAGCTGGGTTAACTCTTAAGGGAGGAGCAATAATATATAAAGAGCAATAATATATAAAGGAGCAATAATATATAAAGAGCTTTGGAGCAGATGAGAATGTCACGCCTCCACCTAGCGCCGGAAGTAGATTCTATTCTTTGGTCCCAGGGGCCTAAAGAGGAGCAGTTGCATTTTCCTTTCTAGTGTTACCAGGGAAACAGAAGGTGGGGTCCCTCATGAGGGAGGAGTCCATCCTCAATGGTCTCCAAGACCACTGATCTCCATCTAGCTACTTAACTCAGGGCTCTGAGTCAAATTCAGACCCAGGGAGGTTAAATCGTGCTTGTCTGCCAGCCCTCCCACACCCTTGCTTGTTCTGCAATCCCAGAGCTTTCAAAGGGGGACAGAAGAACATCCCAGGGTCAGAAAGGAGTTGTACCAATTTTCTGATGTATATCTCCCTCCTGCAGCCAACCTCACCCAAAACCATGGGTTGGGCTGCATCTGCAAAAGAGAATCTGGGAAGTTCAGTAAGAGGGGAGTACATTTTCTCTCTTCAGGTACCTGGTGGATTAATATCTAAGAAGTAACAAGACATTTATCTCTGTCCACCACCCAAAGACAAAGGTCTCAGGTTTCAGAAAGACAGGCTTGGAGCAGACCTGAGAAAGGACTTCCCACCTAGCAGAGAACAGATGCAGGTTTCAGTTCACCCTTGGAAGTTACTTCAGGAAAGGAGGGCCGCCCTGTAAAGGTCCTTTTGATGGATGTCAACCTGTGTGGATACAGGGGATTGGACTAAATGATCTGTTGGAGACTCTTAAAACTCTCAGGGGTAGTAAGCATAGGTAAACACATCTCTACACATGTTCAGAAATCTCATGTGTGATTCTTAGAGCCCCAAACACTGGCTTTTCCTTCTGGTTCTGTAGCTTGCCTGCAGCAAGGCTAGCCAGAGCCTATGCTCAAGGCTTTGTCTGCATGGCAGGGACTGTGAGGGTGTACAGAGGTGAGGGAGATGGACTGACTGATGATAGGCAGGAAGCCAGGGCAGATATTGTTATCTCCCCATCTCCCTGAACAGCAGTCTCTCAGCCTTCCACTGTTCAGGAAGGCAAGCCAGGAAATTAACTAGGAGCTGAGACACCTCCAGACACCTGCTTGCAAACTCAGGCCTGGGGCAAGTGGGGACTAGCATGGAAGGAGTACCTAGACTGTAGGAGATCCCTGGAGAGGACACCACAGGGGTCCATGCAAGAGTGAGGTCTGTCCAGCCTTTTTTAAGGGGCATGTTCCACAGACAACCAACCTGGACTGCCCCAAACGCATTCACTAGGGACACACCAGTTCAAACCCACACCACACCATGTTAACATACACATTCTGTACATTGATCTCAGTTTCCTTGAGGTCTCAGTTTCCTTGATGAAATGGGCACCAAGCAAGGGAGACTAGTGACTTGGACAACACGGCCTGAGGAGCCAGTGGGTTAGCAGTGTGCAGAGTCCATGAGCTGTGGTGTTCCATGCAGCTCTTCAAGAACACAAGCTCTTCTGTTTGGACATCAAAGGGACCTGGACACTCTAGATGAGTTTCTGGGACTCATCACTAGTGACATAGCTAGATGATGATCTGGGGAGGCGTTCTACCAAGCATGGTGTTTAGCCAAATCCCTGACCTCTGCCCACTATATAACAGTGGCACTCCCTCAAGTCATGACAATGGATATCTCTAGACATTGGCAAGTGTCCCCAGAGGGACAAAACTATGGTGGAAACCTGTCATTCTAGTGCCTCTGCAGTTGGCCAGCAGAGGGAGAAAGAGGAAGTTGGAGGCATCTGCTTTGCAGACACCATTTTCTCTGGACTTGATCCAGGTCCTGTGGTCTCCTTGCAGGGGATGCTGGGAAGTGTAGTCCACTTTGTAGCCAAAAGAGGCAGCTGGCCTGGGCACACAGCCATGCCTCTACAGCACCATTTTTCTGGGCTATTGGGGTGATAAGAAGAGGAGGGTCCTGGGTTCCCAGCAGGTACAAAGGAAGGTGGTCTCAGAGGGTTTGGGCTCCATACCCCCAACACTCAGAATGCTATGTCATTTATCCCTACACAAGGACAAGGAAGCTAGATGGCACAGAGCCCACATTTCCCACCTTGAGGTTGTACTCTGCAGGATGTTTGTGTCCTGTCCCAAGTCCCTCATTCATGCTGTCACACCATACATCACAGACTCAGGACCCACCAGATGCTGAGATGTGACTGCCTAGTGCCACTCAGCGAAAAAGTACAGGACTGGCTAGAGCCCTGATTGAAGAAGCTGAAGATTCAGGGCTGTCTGGAAGGAGGCCGCTTCTGTCCCCTATTAAATCGACTTTTAAACTAAAAAGCAACTACTAGTTTCAAATATTTTACATTGGTATGGATTTTTATATGTTGACACAAATTTAAAGTTATTTTTGTTGCAATATATTGAAAGGTATTGTACCTATACAACTCCTTTAAAATTGTAATTTAAAGTTCTAGTCCTTAAAAGCTACTATTACAAACTGTTTAAGACAATTAAGATAACAATCAAACTTGTAGTAAGGGTTTAGATGTAGACAAAAATAAGCTTTATTTAGCCTCATGTGTATTAGATAGATAGGTGGTCTGTCTTCAAACACTTCAGAGATCTACATAATATGACATTTAAGATGTTTTAATAACATAAAACTTTTCATGACAGTGAGATATGTCTGCTCCTGGCAGCACCAATCTACTTCAGAGAAGATGATGGGTATCTAAGAACCTCCACATGGAGTTTGCTTTGAATGTGGCCAAGTTAGCCACTGGGCAAGAAACTGTCCTTGTCTCAACTGCTGGCAGTATGCTGTACAAAGTGGGCAAGCAGAACACAAAAGGCAACTGTCGAACTTTACCAAGACAAAGTAGAACAGTCCTTCAAAATTCCTGCTCCACAGAAAAGTCTGTCAGATACTCTCCATTTCTGTAGGCCAAAGATGGATGCCCCAATGTTACAGAAGAACCTTGGGTGACTGTCCTGGCAGCCAGCTGTCTCTGTCATTTCTACAGTTTTAGAAGCTATTTGCTGGGCACTTCCTGTTTACTCAGGTAATAGTTTAACCTTCTCGGGTGTATGGTGGGGGTTAAAGACTAGATAGTTGTAGTTTTATCAATTTGTTACAAATTCAAAACCAAAAGCACAACTCACAAAAGAGATGTAAAGTTTATAAAAGTTGCCAGGTGGTGGTGCACGCCTTTAAACCCAGCATTCGGGAGGCAGAGGCAGGCAGATCTCTGTGAGTTTGAGGCCAGCCTGGCCTACAGAGTGAGTTCCAGGACAGTCAGGGCTACACAGAGAAACCCTGTCTCGAAACACCCACTTCCCAAAAAAAGTTTATAAGAGAGACATAAAAGCTTAAGTTGTTTATCTAAAAATTGTTTTAAGGTCTAAAAGGATATTTTTAGGCTAGTAATACAAGTTATGATAGAGAGTGGTTTAGGTATAAAACTTTGGACTCACAAAGATAGGATAGATAATAGAGTACTTTCTCCGAATTTGCCAAGTACTAATGGACTAAACATTGTGAGTGTAATTCTTACCTGATAATTGTTCTCATTGTACATAGTTTTACTGTGTTTGAGTTTAAATCTTTCCTTTTTTATTTAGACAAAAAGGGGGAAATGTTATGGGGTAATCTTTTTGTATACTGTGAAGATGTGTCTCTGCCAAGGTACCTTCTGATTGGTCTAATAAAGAGCTGAATAGCCAATAGCTAGGCAGGAGAGGATAGGTAGGACTTCTGAGCAGAGATCAGAACTCTGGTAAGAAGAGAGGAGGGATTCACCAGCGAGATGCACAGCAAGTCACACATACAGTATGGAGGAGAGGTAACGAGCCATGTGGCAAACGTAGACTAATATAAATGGGTTAATTTAAGTTTTAAGAGCTAGTTGTGGACAAGCCTAAGCTAAGGCCAAGTGTTCATAATTAATAATAAGTCTCCGTGTCAGTATTTGGGAGCTGGCGGTACAAAGAAAGACCTGCTAGATCCTTTTGTGGTTCCGTAACACTGACATAAACCCCATCAGCTTGTGATGTCTCCAGGTCTAGGCTGAGGGACCTCAGGAAACCAGGCTGGTTCTCTAAGTGGCCAGACTGGGGGAAGACAAGTACAATGGACAGATCTGGGTCCTGGTAAGATGGTTCAGCATGTAAAGGTACTTGCAACCCAGCCCTACTACCTGAATTCAATGCCTGCGACCTGCATGGTGAAAGGAAAGGATCCAACTTCTGTACATTGCTCTTTGACCTCCACACGTGCACCTTAGTGCATGCGAATGCACCTGCATACAAGCACATGAAACACATGCACACGTAAATAAATGTGATAAAACAAAGCTATGGACTGTCCCGCCTCCTCCTGGATGCCTGGAGTGGGGACAGGTACCACGGAGGTGGTCATGTGACTGCATGGAGTGCTGTGTGTTGTGGCTTCTCCTCTGGTCCCCAGGCTCCACCTTCTCCCCATTGCAATGCTGTCACTCCCTCTTTCTGAGACCCTCCATAGCTCCCTGCTACCATTACAACAAAATCCACACCTCCCATTCAAGATTTCCCCCAGCTTGCCCTGGGCCAGGCTCTTTGCTCTGAGTGCGGCAGCAGCACCCACTAATGTTCACGGTGTCCCTGAACACATCACTGCTTCAAGCTTTCTAGGACTTTGTCCAAGACATTTCCTCTACCCAAACTGTGTTAAGAGGCAACATAGTAAACTCGTATCTCTCCTTCAAAACCCTATTCGTATATCATCTTCCTGGAGCCTTTCTTTACCACGGCACAAACTAAAATAATATTTTATTTATTTGTACTTTACTAATTATAAGACTTAACATTTAAGTATTAGGTGTTGTTTTTCATAACATCTAATTTATTAACAGCTGTACTAATGCTATAAACTTGCCTCATTCTTCTAAACTTGCCTCATTTACTTCAAGTATCCAAACCTACCTACCCTCTGGGCTTTTAAGCTGTCCCTCCCCTTCAACCTGGGCAGGTTTGCCACTGCCTCTACCACTAGAGGGCAGCAGAGGTGATGCTTCCATAGCTAGGAGACAGAAGGCAAAGATGCTTCCTCCTTCTCCCCTCCCCCACCCCACCCCCAACCCTGCAGCCCCCATCCCACCCTCACATCCATGCTCATTGTCTGGACACTTTCTCTTCAGACTCACCCACCACCATGCTGGGTAAGCCACTCAAAAAGGAGTCCCAGCCTGGGAGCCACACGAGCCGTCGAAGCCACTCACACTGCTTTGAGTACTGAAGTCCTCCATGGTAGAACAGGGACAAGCACCCCATAGTACCCTTCCCCAATTCCCAGCTCCTGGTGACAGATCCAACCAGAACCTGGGCAAAGGGTGATGCTGGCACTCAGCATTAATTTATTTATTCATCCCAGCAACCCTAGTGGGCATAACATTGCCTGTTGTTTGTATTTATTTCTATAAGGAAACCAGGTCACAAAGGATCAGGAGACTTGTCCAAGTGCTCACAGCCTGCCAATGGTGGAGGCAAGAACCTACCTCAGGCAGAGAAGGTCTGAAGCCCTGCCTTTCATATTCCGTCCCCACATGGAGTGTTCAGCATAGTATATGACCTAGGACTGTAAACTCCAATGCCATCGAGCCACAAGAGGACACATGGGCCCAGGGACCCTAGAGGGAGGCTAAGCCCTTCTACATGCAGTGGGGGGAGGCACCTTCCTGTTTAGCGCATGTCCTGAGGCCCAGCATCATGAGGTCCCCGGAGCTACACACACCTCCAGCCTGGATTGTCATTTCGCCTTCTGACTTGTATGAGGATGAAATTCAGGGGTTATTGACTGCAGCGATTTCATCAAGATGTTCTCACTCTTCGTGTCCATTCTTTAAAGGTGAAATAAAAAAATCCAAAGGCGGTGGGGCGGGGGGCGGGGGAGGTCGGTCTTGTTTACCTGGTATCATAAAAGCCATTGCCAGACATTCTCCTGGAAGGGGATAAACAGCATAAAGCTCCAGTGACATGTTCTAGACATGTTTCCAGTGCTGACTTGAGGGTCTGAGGATTGCTGCTGGGCTCCAAGGGGCTTTGGGATCCTGGGGTGAGGAGGCGGCAGCTGGTTCAGCACAAGTGATGCTTAGTAAATGCTTTTTGAGTTCAAAAGTGAATTGGGAATGCGCACAGGCCAGACTGCCCCTATCACCCATGGCAGGAGAGGCAGTGGCTAGAGCATTATGTCACCCAGGACTGGACCAGCACCCCTGAGACCCACTCTGGTCATGCCAATCTCAGTCCATGTCTTTGTGATTCCTGTTCCTCTACTAGGAGGGACTTTAATCTAAGTGCAGATCTTCCCCTCCCTGCCAAACGTCCACTCCTCACACTCCTCATTCTCAGCATTGACACCTCAGGGGCCCCATCCTCCTCTGCCAGACCAGCACCCCTCTGGGCTCTGTGCATGGAGCATGCTGGGTGCCTAGAATTGTGACTCAATGCCTCAGGATGGGGTCCTCAACAGGAAATGCTCAATGACTCTTCCTCAGGTGAGCAAGTTAAGTGAGTGAGTAAATGAATGTTTGCCTAAGTCTTGATATTCCCCAAGGCATTTTCTATGGTGATATTTTATTTGTACTGAAATATGATTTTATTTGTATGTTAATATATAAAGTTGCCTGGGGGTCAGAGCTAATAGCAAGCCATAGCAGAAGCTGGGCAGTGGTGGTGTACGCCTTTAATCCCAGCACTTGGGAGGCAGAGCTAGGCAGATCTCTGTGTGTTCAAGGATACAGCCAGCATGGAGACACACACCTTTAATCTCAATACCAACCATAGAAGACCTGGAGGTCTGTATAGATGGGCAGTGACAAGGAGGTCATGTGGTTGGGTTTACAACCAATGAGAAGGCAGAACAGAAAGTCTATAAGAAGACAAACACACAGGAAGTAGATCTCTTGCTGAAGAGGACAGCAGCAGTAGTGAAGGGTAAGGTTTTTAGCTCTTAGCTATTGCTCTGACCTCTTGGGCTTTCATCTCTGCATTGACTCTGTGTTTCTTATTTAACAAGACCGTCCATCTACAATTTTTCCAAGCAGTATTCCAAGGGCTCTCCCACCCTGTCCCATGGTGCCTAACTTTGACCTCACTTTGTAGGTGAGAAACAGAGACTTGGCAAACAAAAGCGGGTAGCCTAAAATAAAATGGCTGGGAATGCCTCTTCCTGACCCAAATTCCTGTATTGGAATCCTAATGACCTCTGTAATGGTTAGTATTTTAACTTGTCAGACTCTAAAAAATCACCTGAGAGATGAGCCCCTAGGCACACTGTTAGAATTCTGCCCTAACTCCAGCTACATGACCACACATGCACAGTCCAGGAGTAAAGCAAAAGGTCTTGCGCCTTACATCATCAGTGTGCGCTGGTGACTATGTGCACAGAGGCGTGGTCACGCAATCAGCGCATGTGTGGTGTAGTTCCATACCAGGAGCCCTTAAAAGCCGGACGCAGACCCTACCCCTGTTCTGTTCTGCTCTGCTCTCCCCTCACCCCATCATCTTTCCCTCTGCTCTCTGCACGTGCTCCTTCCCAGACCTGGTTCTCTTGTACCCCACTCCCCTCTTCCTCCTAATAAAGCTGTCTGTAACTAGGTAGTCATGGCCATGGCTCGTGACCTTTCCACGAGGTAACCAGAGCCTCCACCAGTGCTGTTTATCGTTCTTTCACACCCCCCTGAGGGATTATCTAGATTCACATTAGCCTCCAAGAATATTTGTAGGGAACCCTCTTGATTACCACGTTAACTGGTGATGCAGAAAGGCACATCTTCACTGTGGGTGAGGCCATTCCCTAGGCTGGGGATCCTGCACTGTGTAAAGTGGGAAGGTGAACACTAGCAGGTGCACTCAGTGCTTTTCTTCTGACTGCAGGCATCAGTGGGGCGGCCGCTTCAAGGCCCTGCAGCCCCGACTCCCCACCACAATGGACTGCACCTTGAACTGTGAGCCGAAACAAGTCCTCCCCTCCTTCAGTCGCTTTTGTCGGAGTATTTTATCACAGCCACAGGAAAAGAAGCTAAGACAGCCCCCAAGGTGACAGAGCAAGGGAGTGGGGCCTCTCGGAAAGTGACTCCATCATGATAGAGCCGGTGGGCAGTGAGTCAGTGCCCTGGCAAAGGGAGACAAGGGGATGCATTTGCCCTTCCACTTGCTGTCAATGAGCCAGAGACCAGGCCCCTCCCCCAGACACCTCCCCAGTCTCCACAACTCGGTGAGAGCTGAGCACCTGCTACTTTTGAGACACCCCGATCCCGTGTAGTTTAGCAGCCTGAACAAAGACAAGCCCTGCCCCGCCAGCAGGCCTAATCTCCATCCTCGGTGCTTCCCATTGCACCAGACCAAAGCTCAGAGCAGCCCTGTAGGTGAACACACCCCCACATGTTCAGGCACTCACGTGTGTGTAGACGTACACCCAGGACACAGGTGAATATGCCTCTGTAGGTAGGCACAAATGTGTACATGCACATGGATGCAGGCTGCAGAACGGACACAGGCGACTGACAGCCAGGCCCACGCAGGCATGCACATGAACGGGAATGCCTTAACAGAAGATTGGTTAAGAGGGAGAGAGTCCCCAGCCTCCATCAATGCCATCTTCCAGCAACTGGCTTTGCCTTTGATTTCCAGCTTTTAATTTTCACAGAATCAGTTATGACATCAAAGCAATCTTCCTACAGGTGCACAGGACCCAGGCTGTCTCCAGCAGCCCTGATTCCACATTCCCCTTCCCACTGGGACCTGTGCCAGCGGCATTTCGCTTCTCATTAAGCTCCACATGGGGAGCGTGAGGAAGCAGGGGGTGGGGGGAGCCACACCTCACCTCCATGGCCACCTAGTTCACTTGTGTGAATGCTGCTTACAGAGGTGGGTTCCCACTGCAGATGAAGCAGAGAAAACTTCCTTCCCTACCTAGATGGCCAGGGCTCCTGTGGAGATCCCTGCAAAGCCCAATGATACAAACTCCACAGTGCTGTGCACAACTGAGAAAGTCATTCTCCACTCTCCTTCCCGAGTAGCTAGAATGACAAGGTTCTCACCTAAAAGAAGATTTGAGTGCTAAGAAGCAGGTGGCTGACTGCTTGGGGGTAAGAGGAAGGTGGACCGTGAGTGGACACTGGGAAGCAAGCCCAGAAACAGGCTGGAATGTCTCTGGCTTGAGAGCGTGGGCTGCACCTAAGGCCAGGCCTTAGTTGGGCTAAAAATAGCTGCGCATGACAAAAGCCTGTATGTGAAGCAGAAGACCCTCCAGCAGAGGGGGAGAAGAGACACAGGCCTGAGGCTTCCAAGCCCAGAATGCTAACAAATGCTTTGAGCAAAGCCCTCTGCGCCTCCTGCCTCTCTACTCAAGTCCCCGAAGCTTCTCCGCCTCCTACCTGACCTGCTGCAGTGGGGTTTGGAGGTGGAGGCTTCCCAGTGAGAAAGAACAGAGCCAGAGCAGTCCCAGCCCCGCTTTCCTTTATACACTGTCCTCCATATCCAGGGCACAGCAGGCCCCCACACATGGAGTGCCCAGGCACCCAGAGCATCCAGGCGAAAGTCCGAGACAAAAAGAAAAGCCTGGGGGTGGAGCTCAGATTAAACATATGCCGGGCACAGTGGCACACTTCAAAT
>CABHPP010132184.1:16828-27591 GCA_902168425.1 Peromyscus attwateri
CAGTTAGGCTGAAGGGATTGCTCAGTGGTTAGAGCACTGGTTGTTCTTCCGGAGGTTCAATTCCCAGCACCCATGTGGCTGCTCCCAACTGTCCGTAACTCCAGTTCTAGGGCTTCTGACACCTTCACACAGACATATATGCAGGCAAAACACCAATGAACATAAAATAAAAATAAACTTTAAAAAAAGCATTCTCTTAGTGTATGAACAAGCAAACAAAATACTAAAAAGAATTTTTTTTTTAACTCTTGGAATTAAACAAAAAAAAGAAAAGATTCCATTAGATGGCTGGAGGAGTCCACTAAGGAAATTACTAGAACATATATCAAAAAGAATGGGAATGAAAGACAGGAGGAAAGTGATTGGAAATTCAGGAAATGGTCCAGGAGACCTGCCATGTAGTCAACAGGAGCTCTAGGGAGGGAGGAGGCAGAAGTGGCAATTAGGACATTGTCTCTACCAGAGGATCTGCGGTTCCGATGGGTGGCACCTGATACTGGAGGCTCTCTGTTGGGCAATCTTAGAACAGTGGGGATGAAGATGACAGGAAAGCCACCAGAAAAGACTCCACTTTCACACAAATGGCTGGGGAACTGCTCGGCATTCAACTTCCTATAAGCAATCTCAGGTGTCTTGGCTCCTACATAAGGACACAAGTGAGGAAAAGGGACAATGTGAAACAGGGAACAGCACAGCCCAGTGGGGAAGGAGCCAAGTGGAAGGCAGGGGGAAGGGACACCCAGATTGCCTGTGGGGCCCCTAGGTGAGAAAGGGAAACAGAGAGGAAGAAACCAAAGCCAAAGGACCATGTGATCCTCTAAACACACCTGGATCAGGCACCCAAGCCTCCTGTGGTAGGTACTACAGGCTCAGAAGAAGGACACCAAGTACCTTCTAACCCCCAACTGGCTAAGTCCCCTCTCCGGCCACCCCTAAGCCAGAGCAGGTTGTAATTTCGACTAAGCCTCAGCTGGTTGCTATGGAAATGATTGGCCCTTAAGCAGAGCAAATACCTTGGTACTCATTCCTTTCCAAAACAGGGCAGGGGAAGCTGTTGAGATGCTGCCCATGTGGATCAAAAGCAGAAGGTGATTGTTAAGGTTCCTAGAAGGCGTTGACTTACACACTCAGAGAGAGGCTGAGGTGTGAAGCTTCCCTTCCAAAGATGAGAAGCCTGGGATTGAAGAGCTCCCTCGTTCTCTCTCCCTTCCTCTTTCTTTTTCTCCCTCACTCCCTAGCCCCCTCTCTCTTTCTCCCTCCTTCCCTTCCTCCCTCCATCCCTCCCTCCCTCCCACCTGTGACAATATAAAAAGTGTCACACAGAGAGACGGAGTGCAAGCCTCTGACTTCACTGAGAGAGGTCCTGAGATCACACAGAAGACTAAGCCAGCACTACAGCCCAAGGCTCTCAATACTCCCCTCCCTTCCAGAACCTTCTTCATGTCACCTACCTGTCATTCTACAGAAATAGAACCAAGCACCTATTTGATGCCAGGCACTGGGAATTCTTACATAAAATCCATCTTGGGGCTGGAAAGATGGTTCAGCAGTTGGAAGCAAGTTCTGCTCCAGAAGGCTGGAGATCAGTTCCTAGCACCCACACTGTCTGATAATAAGTCCTTATAACTCCAGCTCCAGATGATCTGCTGCCCTCTTCTGACCTCCCAGGTACCTGCACTCATGGGCACAAATCCCACCATGGACACAAAATTTTAAAATAAAACCTTAAGAAAAAAAACGCCTGGTGATAAAAGAAGAAGAAGAAGAAGAAGAAGAAGAAGAAGAAGAAGAAGAAGAAGAGGAAGAGGAAGAGGAAGAGGAAGAGGAAGAGGAAGAGGAAGAAGAAGAAGAAAAGAAAAAGAAAAAAACCTACACAGAGGCACATGTGGAATTATGGGATGCCCATCTAAGCAGTTCCTTTCCCCTGAAGTGCAGTGAGAGGACCAGGTCATATCTGCTTGTGGGTGTTCTCTGAAGACTTCTAGAGGTTGGGGGGAACAGTTCTACATGGAAACCCGACAATGCAGAGACCAGTCCTTACAGGCTAGAACCTAAGGTCAGTTCTGAGATCCAAGTGAGGCTGGAGAGGCAAGCAGATGGTCCACAACTGGAGCTAGCATTCCCTCCCATAGAGGCCCACCTGGGAAAATTCCAATCCAGTAAAACCAGGAAGGCACAGAGAGGCAGAGTCTGGGCATGTCTGCCTGCAGGGAAGTGCCCTGTCTAAGGAAGGAGGGAGAAAGGAGGGGAACTGGGTTTGTCTCAAATGTCTTGGGAGAATGGTTAGAACCCCTTGAGCTGATAGGTTTGTAAGTCCCCTTCTCCAATACTCGGGGGTTACTCTTTAATTCCCCAACCTCTTCATCCCACCCCCACCCCACCCCCCCCTCGACCACCCAGTCCCAGCCCCCTAGGTAATTATAAAGAAGTTAAACTGAATTACACACGCAGGGTTTAGTTTGTGTTTTTCTGCTGCTGCTGCTGCCAATTATGGTGCAATTAGACTGCCTTCATTAGCAAATGAGATTAGAATTAACATTGTTAATTACTCGTTCTGTTAAATGGGGAAGCAGTGGGGGGGGCACTAGGTGGAGGAGGAAGAAACCGTACATCGTACATCGCAGGTTCACATCCCATGTCCAGGAGGGTTCCTGGGCCCATGGGAACTGGAGTAGGGGAGGGATTTATCAAATGTCCAGCAATAGGCAGGTGACAGGGACTAGGGACTCTGCTCCTTGCTAGCAGTCAGCCGTCCACCATACACGCAATCTGTGCACATCATGAGACATGAGTCTTAGCATCCCCACTTTACAAAGGAGATAAATGATGTCCAGTGAAGCTAAGGGACCCTCCCAATGTCACACAGCAAGAGGCAGAGTGAAGTACCTCTCCGCGCCTGAACACTCCGACCACTGCTTTTCCTTTTAAATCAACTCCTTTGATGATCTATCTTGCCTCATGAGGAACATTAGCCCCCATTTTTTCAGATGTGGGAGCTGAGAGACCCAGTATGTAATGAGTGGTTGGCAAACCATGGCCTGCTCACTGGATCTGGCCTACACCTGCTTTTATAAATAAGCGTTATTAGAGCCCAGACATGCCATTTAGACATGTGTTATAAATAAGTACTACTGGCTTGTTATATTGTAGCTATTCTCAACTATAAAATTTAACTCATAATACTTTCAGTTTTTAAAATTATGTTGTGTTTCTTTTGTGTGTAGAAGGGTGCACAGTGCCATGATACACACGTGGAGGTTGGGGGATGACTTGTGGGAAATTTGTTCTCTCCTCAACCATTAGGTAGGATAGAACTCGGGTTACAGGCTTGCAAAGCAAGCGCCTTTACCTGCTGAGCCATTTTTGCTGGCACCAATTTGTAAATTATAAACTAAAGTAATGGTTGAGTAGCTACAGCAGTGACCATGTGGCCTGTGACTACATCAGCAGTGAAGGAAACACGATCAGTGTATTCTGTTTCAAAACATCAGGATTCAATCCTGGGGCAGACAGGATCCTGCTGGTATTTGAGGGTTGCCGGTATCTGAGTTCTGACATCAAGAAAGAACTGGGGCTTGTGGGGCCCCCAGAGATGGTTCTGCAGTTAAGAGCACTGGCTGCTCCTGCAGAGAACCCAGGTTCGGTTCCCAGCACCCACATGGTTGATCACAACCCACTGTAACTCTAGTGCCAGAGGACCTATGTCCTTTTCTGGCCTCCATGGACACACCTGACTCCAGGTGCACATCTGTACACGTAGGCAAAACACCCATACACATAAAATAAATACTTTTTTTTTTTAAAGTGAGGGCTGTGGAGTGATACTCAGAAGCCTCGGGGCTCCGTTCCAGGTGTCGCCTGGAGAGTCCCAGCCCTGAAGGTGAGGGAGCAGACTCAGCTCCCACGCTCACCTTTGTTAGGTGCTCAGCTTGGTCTCATATACCAAGTTCCTCTGGCAGGCCCTCAGCCTTTGCCCCTCTCTTCCCTGACCCATGGGTTGGGGGGTATCCACAATGACTCCTGGGAATTCTCCTGCAGTCTCACCTCCCAGCTGTGAGGATTAGAGAATTCCCGAGGCAGGAGCTGTACACAGAGGACTGAAGGCTGAGCAGCCCTAAAGTGAGCCTGATCCAGAGGCCCACCTCTTCTGGAGTGCTGGACACCTCCCTGCCCACATCAGTGCTGAAAGGGTCTGAAGTCTTCCCTGCTCTCTTGGGGACAGACACCGGAGGGAGGACACACGTTACCTAAGCCACATCCCCTGTTTCAGATCTCCCTGTCAGGACTTCAGAGTGCTAAGAATTTCTGCAGTAGGAAAGGGGGGACAGTGAATGGCAGGTGGGAATCCCGTGTCCTGAGAGGGTTCTTTCTCATCCACAAGGAGTGTCTTCTTGCCTTTTTGCCTGGGGAAACATCCCACTGGGCTTCTGCCTCCTCGGGGAGAGTTAACTAAAATCTAAGAAAGGCTGCTGTCTGCAGACTAGAGTGAGGAAGTGAGCCAGGCGCTGCCTGGGGGAGGGGGGTGGGGGGGGACATCTATGTCCTCTGCACTGTGGCAGAGGTGCAGATAGGATGGCCTCCCCTAGACAGCTGGAGCAAATCTTAGCACCTGGGCCTCTCCTCCCTCCCTGTCCAGACCTACCTCCAATTCCCCCATGCCCATAGGACATGCTCTCTGTCCTTCCCTGTCTCTCTCTTTCCTCTGTTGTCCCCTCCCCATTTGCAGGCCCCTTGGCCTTTCCATTGTCCCCTGTCCCCAGTGGCTGCTGGGTTTGTTTGGGAAATCCTCTGGGGTTTCTAAAGCTTTCTGATTTTCCAATTGCTGGTTGGTCTTGGGGTGATGGTAGGGTAGGGAGAGGACTCCTTCCCTTTCTTCCTTTACCTTTTAGGACTGAGAGATACCATCAGATGACTACCCAGACTCCAGAGATCCCTACCTTTCCCAACCTGCTACCCAGGCCATAAGAAATTCCTTTCCCTGAGTCCCTGGAGGATGCCATGGAATCTGCCACAAACCTGAGCATCTTGGTACCTCAAAGAGAAAAGCTGAGGTACCTTCTAGTGGGGATAAGCACCCTGTAGATTGGAAAGAAAGATGATAGACTCCTAAGAGTCACCTCTCTACCACCCCTGTCCCAATCATGCAAGTAAGGGCCTGTTTCCCAGGGAAAGGCTGATCCCCTTGAGCCTCAAGGATAAGCGTAACCAGGATACAGGGAAGTGATGCATGGATGGATGCATGCATGGATGGATGCATGGGTGGGTGGGTACATGCATGCACGCATGGATAGATGCATGGGTGGATGCTTGGGTGGATAGATGGATACACGAATGGGTAGATGGTTGGTGGATGGAGGCATGCATGCATGCATGGATACATGGATGGATGGATGGATTAATGGATGGATAGTAAGCTTGGCTCTTCCCCAAGGGAAGAGGCTGCACCAGTCACTTTCTTTTTTCTTTTTGACACAGGGTCTGGTGTAGCCAAGCTCCTGACCCTCCTGCCTCTACTTCCAGAGTACTTGGATTACAGGTGTGTGCCATCGTGACCAGCCACTTCTGACATACAGCTGCCAGGGTTGCCCCAATGCCAGGCAGTCTATATGGTAATGCACTACCCTCTATGCGGCTGTGTCTACCCACAGGCGATGCTCAACAAGATCACACCTGTTGACCTTCCTGCATAGAAAGGAGGTAGGAAGGGTCATTAGATCCTCACCTAAGAGTCCACCCTCCTGCACCACACCCCCAGCTGCAGGTAGTCTCGGGAGATGGGAAAAGTGCAAACACGCAACAAAACACCAACAACAACAACAACAAAAATCAAACCCTAACAGTTGGTTCTCTGACATCTTGGTGTAAAGAAAGTTCTAGACCCAGACAATGAACTTAAATGACAACAAACATTCCAGGACATGAGTTGGGCATGGGGGCCAGACAATGCAGTGTCTGAAGATCACAACGAGGCCACCTCCCATAGATCGCCTGTGGAAAGTGTCAGCTGTGGGCCAAGTCCCATCCACCTGACATTCCCACTAATAACAAATCCTAATTAGCATGGCTTTTAAGCATCCATTACATTAATTTAACACGAAAATCTAATGGAGCTTTATTGGAATTTTTTCGGCAAAATTAACCCTGCGGGTTTCTTACACATGTTTTCATTAGGGGCTGTGAGCTGCTCAGAGAATGGAGAATTAGAATCAGCCCCGGGGTTTAGGCTGTGCACTCTAAGCCAGCCCTACCCAAGCACCCTGGGTGCAGGTCTTTGTCTAGCAAAACTTTTGCCGCTAACCCAAACAGTGTTGTGGGGCCTTCCATTCCATCCCAAAGGCTTCAGTACTGGAATGCTGAGGAATCTCAAGACAGGGTTCCTAGAGGGAAAGGTATTAGCGACCATCCCTGTATGGCTTTACCCAAGCCGGGGTACCATCTTCCTTCCCTGACTGTCTTGTAGCCGGGAGTGACCACATATTTATAACTCAACTCTAGCCTAAAGCAAGTGGGCAGAAGCCTCAGGATGGCACACTTTCCTGAACAGAACACAAGCTAGAAGAATACCTCTGGCTGCTCATGCTATCCTCTCTCTCCTGCCTGGAGCATCAGGGCCCATTCTGGAGCAGGAGTGACCATCTTCTGCCATGAGAACAAAAACCCAAGCTCAGGGTGGCTGGAGAACTTGGGACAGGAAGAATCTGGCCATCACTGAGCTGCAGTGTAGTGAGTTTCCTCAGCCTGTGCCTGGCTTCCTTGATGCATAGGAGAAAATCCTTGTTTGTTCAAGCCTCTGGGAGCAGAGTGTGCTGTTACTCTTCCAGCCCCAAATAGTCCTTGCTGATATACTTCCGTCCTGATCCTAGACTCCCTATAAACCTTGTGCAGCAGCATCCTGCTCCTCTCCAAATGTCCATTTCCTCACTAGTAAAGTAACCCAATGACAAATGGAATAAACCAGGTTCTTTCGTTTTTTAATGTATTTATTTTACATCCATTGGTGTTTTGCCATGGGTGTCAGGTCCCCTGGAACTGGACTTACAGACAGTTGTGAGCTGCCATGTGGGTGCTGGGAATTGAACCCGGGTCCTCTGGAAGAACAGTCAGGGCTCTTAACCACTGAGTAATTTCTCCAGGCCCATAAGCCAGGTTCTTAAAGACTTCTAAACCACAAATCCAGACAGCATAGCCCACTCCAATGACAGTTGTATTTCATACCAATTGTCATCGCCAGCCCTGAGGTCAGGAATGCATGAGGAGTAAGACACCTGGGCCTGGCCTGCTGTGCTTCCTCACCCCACCCCAGAGAAGATACGGGTACTCCAAACACACAGCCTGTGAAGCCCTAGCCTCGAGGACCTCCGAGCACTCACTGATCTGACATCACATTAGGCCTACAGAGACTGTCCCAAGCCCAGTGGGCAAGGGAGACAGTTCTAGAAACAGGTCGACTGGCTGCTCTTGTCCTCTGAGTCTCCTGGGAACCCTGATCCATGCGTACCTGGACCTGGGGCTCATTGTAGCAAATTCTGGGTGGTGCCCCTACTTCTGGTCAGTCGGTCATCGCTTAGCCAAGAGGCCCTGGGATGCTGACTCTGCCTCCACCTGTGATTCTGAACCAGATGCTTTCTTAGCTGCTCTTCTTAAGGAGTGGCCACTGTCAATCATGTCACGTGGTTCCAGGCATAGCATGGATACAACAAACTGAGTCACCCTCAAAAATCAAAGGCTGCGCCAGGCGTTGGTGGCGCACGCTTTAATCCCAGCACTCGGGAGGCAGAGGCAGGCGGATCTCTGTGAGTTCGAGGCCAGCCTGGGCTACCAAGTGAGTTCCAGGAAAGGTGCAAAGCTACACAGAGAAACCCTGTCTCAAAAAACCAAAAAAAAAAAAAAGAATCAAAGGCTGCATTCAAGTCCCTACGGTGCCTTCCAAAGACCCTGGAGAAAGCAAGCACCTAGACAAGGCCAATGTCCCACACTGGAGGGAGGGGGCCACAGAAAGCAGGTAGACCGGGCGGGGGGGGGCACGTCAGGACATTCCCACATTCAAAGAAAATGTAAAGTACATGTAACTAGCATCTCTCGAACATGATCCCTGTCTCCTGGAGGACATCTCCTAACTCTATAGCCTGGCTTCAGGGGTGGCCAGGCCTTGGCTTCCAACGACCCTCCCAAATAACCCTTTTTTTTGTGGGAGGGAAGCCAGACTGGGTGGTGCAAGCCTGGCATCCCAGCTACTCTTGAGGTGGAGGCAAGTGAGTCTGGAGTTCAGAGCTAGTTTGGGAAGCTTGGTGAGACCTTCTCTCAATAAAAAGTAACAGGACAGCCGGGGTTGTGGGTCAGTGGTACAGCCCTTGTCTCATGTGCCCTAGGCCCTAGGTTCAACCATAGGACAGAAAGGAAGAAAAGGAGGGAGGGAGAGAGGGAGATCTGATCCAATTCTCTTTTGGGGGTATTTTGGTTTTGTTTTGTTTTGTTTCTGAGACAGGATTTCTCCCGTGTAGCCCTGGCTGTCCTGGAACTTGCTCTGTAGACCAGGCTGTCCTTGAACTCAGAGATTCACCTGCCTCTGCCTCCTGAGTGCTGGGATTAAAGGCTAGAGCCACCACTGCCTGGCCCAATTCTCTGTTTTTATGGGTAGAAAAGTTAAGACCCAGAGAAGTGAGGCAACTTTCTCAAGATTACACAGCAAGTTGCTGGCTCCCTAAGAGCACTCCAGTCTCCTGTCCTTGACTATCAGACCGGGAGTGGGGATCCTTTAGTCTTAGGAGCAGTGCTGAAAGAGTCTAGAAGAGTCTGACAAGATGCTGTCACCGAGCCAGATCAGACAAAGTCTTTTATTGGGCCAGGCAGTCAAGACAGGAAATCAGGATGTCGGGGATCCTGCTCCCCAATTAGTGTCAGTGTTCATCTGCGGCCCAGCCCACTGCAGGTGGCAGTCTGGTTGCTCTGGGGGAGGGGGGGGCGCTGCTCCTGCCAGCTCCTTGAGGGACTTGGCAAGGCCAATACAGCAAAGCTAGCGGTGGGGATAAAACCCCACTTGCCCTTCCCCCACTTGTATAGCGTCATCCAGGCTCAGCTTCCAAAGCTGTGTGAGCCTGGCTGCCAGTCCCACGCCTGTGCTCCACCACACCAAAACACAGAACCCCAGGCAAAGCCACAAGCCCGGCACCAAGAAGCCTTCAACATGAGTGCCTTCCTGCCCCCTTCCCTGCCATCTGATGTCACCAACACAGACAGAGTTAGAGCAGAGATGTTCTAGCCTGCTGAGGAGAGAAATTCAATCCTTGCCTGACTCAGAAGCCATCTCCCTGCAGGCAGGCACCTGCAGGATGTTCCCAGCATGGGCAGATCTCTCTTCTGTTTTTCAATTGGGATTAAGGTTTTCTCACACCAAGATCAAAATTAGTTTTCCTGATGTTAGCTCATGATGGAGGACAATTAAGGGAGAGGAAGGGCCGGCCGGGAAGGAAGGCTGAGGAATTACAAGGATGGATGGGCCAGGAGTGGGTTTTCCAATCTCCTCCATCTGACAGGAAAGTGGATGGGACAAAGAGAGGTCCCAGTGAGGCTATACCCAGGCTGTCCCAGACTCCCCGAGGTCCCTGAGATGGACAGGAAGCCTTGGCCAGAGGTCTAGGGCCCTCACTCTGCTGTGAGTGCAACTGATGTCAAGCCAGAAGTCCCACAGCTGCAGACCTCACTGACTTTTCCTGGTCCCATTCATTGCTGTGAATAGGGGTATGCCTGGGAGCCCTCCCTCCCCTTTGTCTGCTTCAGGATCTCTAAGCTTCAAGAACCATGAGCTCCAGGATCCAATGGCACAACACTAGCCGTGGCCACACCCAGACCCTCTATCCGTCCCGTCCGCCATGCTCCCCATGCTACGTGTGTGTGTGTGTGTGTGTGTGTGTGTGTGTGTGTGTGCATCTATGTGTGTGTTCACATGTGTGCATACACACTGCCCATGGGGTCTGGCTAGTACATACTGCTTCTTCCTCAGGTCACCTACCCTGCCTGTCAGGAAGACATAAGTGGAGGCCACAGTGTGGAACTACCATGGTCGCACATAGATGTGCTCCATAGGGAGCCCTGCCTGGGGCCTGGGAGACCTAGTCTTACCCCCTCGCCACAACAGTACTGTGGCTATGGGACCGTAGGCTCCCACTGGCCTTTTTTGGGGGGAGAGGGGGAATTTAAGCATGGCAAGAGATGCCCCAAGGTCTCTCACACAGGGACTCTGAGAAGGAGAACAGAGGAGACCGGCCACACTGGCCCCTGAGAATCAGAGCACAGGACTTGGTACTCTCATGGTGGTGAGCAGAGCGGGGGCCCTGTTCTGCTGCCCAGCCAACCGGAGGTGATTTGGAAGTGGCATAGGAAAGAGATGCCCCACGGTGGCTGACCTACACAGAAGCTCATTGAAAATTTCAAGCTGAGAGTTAGTTTAAAGCAAAGAACGGTGCTTATTTGGCCAGTTATGCAAATTGCTTGCTGCAAAGCCCTCTGGGAACTGCAATTATTGAAGAAGGTGAAGCGATAGGATTAAAGATGGGAAAGGAGAAAGGCAGCACTCTGCAGTTGCTGGGAGCACATGCCCTGGAGCTGGATTTTTGTCCTCCCAGTCCAGCAAAGCAGGCTGAGCCCTTCCCAGACCACGGAGAGCGCGCTCAGCAGGCCGGAGGTGCACAGGCCATCTCACATCCCAGTCCACGGGTGCACATCCCACATCCCAGTCCACAGGTTCACGTTCCACATCCCACATC
>CABHPP010132184.1:27601-41870 GCA_902168425.1 Peromyscus attwateri
CACATCCCACATCCCAATCCTCAGGTGCACATCCCACATCCCACATCACAGTCCATGGGTGCACATCCCACATCCCAGTCCTCAGGTGCACAGTCCACATCCCACATCCCAGCCCACAGGTGCACAGTCCACATCCCACATCACGGTCACACCACAGGGCCACTCCTTGATCTTCTCTGGGAAGAAGGCCAAGGTGCCTGGTTCCAAGACATCCTCCAGTGCCCATGTCCTCCTGTGACTCACTTCCCTGTGTGTTCTGCTCCAGCAATAGGTGATGCAGAAGACATGGCTAGTCACTGAAGACTCTTCTGTTCTGTCTTGTCCCCTCTCATGGTAGGGAAAGCCAGAGCCAGGCTGTAAAGACACGTAATCAGCCTCAGAGAGAGATCTTTAAAGTGAGGACCCAGGCTCCTCCAAATGCTGCCTTGCTACTCAGGGAGATGGGCCATCGTGAAGCTGGGCATCCTGATGCATGGTTTCTAGCCCTAGGGAAAGCTCAGATGGCCACAGTCCTGGGCCAGCACACCAGCTGGGACTTCATGAGAAACTCTAAGCCAGAGGCCACAGCTGGGCCATCCCCCCAGTACTAACCCAAGGAAATCACTAGTGTCAGCAAACATTTAGTGTTATTTGAAGACATTGTTTTGGGCTTGTTAAGCATCAGTAAGCAGCTGATGCAGGTGGTACTTAGGATGCAGTTGTATCTGTTACTCAGGTTTGGGGAAGCTCGCAGGTGAGGAGACAACTGTCATTGAAAAGACAGCTTGTCAGAGGTCTCAGAGGAACAGTGTGTCATGCCACACAGAGCCACACAGGGTAACATCAGATTTCATTTGGGAGACAGGGGTGTCAGGTGGAGTCACGAACAAGGGCCCGTGGCCTCCAAAACAGGCATGTGTACCACAAAGTAGGTAGGTTGAGGTAGACCTTGCTAGAATCATCTCAGTGAGTCCGAGGGTGAGGGGCTATCTCTGGGTGCTTAGTCCTGGCTCTGGGGCAGAAAGGAATAGTGGCCTGGAGCAGAAGACGCCCATAAAGCAAATGGGTGGGATATGGATTTACGTATGGTGGGCATCTCCCAAGTGTCAGCTATCCTTGGGAGGGGTAGGTTCTCCAGGTTAGCCAGACTTGTGGAGTATCGGAGCATCAGAAATGCAGAAAGCAAAATACTACCACTGTCCTGATTGTCAACATGACTAAATTTAAAGTCACTTAAGAGACACACCTCTGGGAGTGTCTTTGAGTACATTTCCAAAGACTATTAGCTGAGGAGGGAAGGCTCACCCAAGTGTGAGAATCTCATGAATTGGGCTCCTATCCTGAATAAAAAAGGGGGGGGGGGAGAAGGTGGGTAGGAGCCCATGGAATGCCAGTGTTCACTGCTTTCTGCTCCCTGATCTGTGGAGATGTGAGCAAGCAGCCCCACACTCCCGCTGCCACCAGGGTGGGCATATACTGCCATGTCTTCCTCACCATACTGTTAACCCCTAAGCCAAAATAAGTCCCTCCTTGGATTACTTCTTATTAGGTATTTATTTGGCTGCAGTAAAAAGAGAAGTGACTAATACCAGGAAGGGATTATAGGCCAGAGCCACAGTGACCCTCCACCCATGACCTGGCTTCCTGTTTCTGAGAGCCCAGGATCTAGAGGAGCAGCTCAGAGGCCCCACCTGAGGGCTCTCAGGAAGCCTGGGGTCCCAGAGAAGCTCCAAAGAGACAGAGTACTCTGTCTCTGCCAGTACTATCTGGCAACTCCCTGTGATACTGTGGCCTGAAGATCAAGTCTACAAGACCCTCCACAGTCTGGGCACAGCTGCCTCTGTGGTCTCCTTGTTCTCCTCCAAACCTAGCCCTACCCCATGAGAACTACCCACATCTTACAGGAGGCCCTCACTAGTCCCTGGGAAAGAGAAGTCCTTGGTGGACTGCACGCCTCCACATGTGCCATTCCCTTGGCCTGACAAACCCCATACTGGAAATCTCACTATAGAGGCTATCCCTCTGCGGAGCCCCTGCCACCCTAACAGGCTAGTTCCCCCTGCCCTTGGCACTCACACACCTAGCAATGGATGGTTCTACCCGTCCATCTCTAGAATTCCCTGGGAGCAGGCCGTGGTTTATTCTCCCTTGGATCTTTATCACATGCCACTAGGTCTGGTGGACACAACAAATGTCCCTGTTAAATGAATCAATCAGCTGATGAACAAATGTGGCATTGTGCAATTCATTCTCACCCCTAGGATCTCATTTGGTCACCTCAAATCATTATAGCCATCATCAACAACAACACCACCACCCTCTCACTATCATTACCACCATCATCATCACCATTATCACTACAACCAATGTCAATATCATTATCACCATCATCACCACAACCACCACCACCACCACTACCACCATCACCATTATCATTACCATCACCATCACCACCACCTATCACCACCACCTATCACCACCATCATCATCATCACCACCACCATCATCACCATTATTCCCATCACCATCACCACCATCACCATCATCACCACTACAACCACCATCAACACCACCATCATCACCATTATCATTACCATCATGACCACCACCTACCATCACCATCACCACCACCACCACCACCACCACCACCACCACCACTCCTTTTCTGCCCACCTCACAACCCATCTTTGGGATTCAGGGAGGCAAAAGACGTAGGTAATTTTTATAAACTGCCAAGTGCATAAGGAGATACATACATAAGCAGAGTTTTTCTTAGCTCTGCTGGAATCTTGCATCACGGCCACCCTCTCCACTAGCCCAAGTTTCAGGGTCCTTCCAAGTCCCTGGCAAACAAAGGCAAAAAAAAAAAAATTGTCCCTCCCTTCCTCTCCTTGCTCCTCCCCTCCCCCAACTTCCTCAACAGCATGTGGCCGCCCCTCTAGTCCTTTCTCCTCCCTTTTCTTTCTTTCTCTCTCTCTTTTCAATAAGCAAACTTGAGAAATGGTAAACGTTTTTTCCCCCATTATTCAAATAGCATGGAAATTACCTACTTGGCATTCCTCTTTGACATGGAGCCTTTAATTAGCCACTGGCTCCCCATCCTGGGTGTTTCTCTGGCTCCACAGCTCCCCCTCTCCCTCCCTCTCTCCATTAACATCCTAATCAGGGAAACACAGGCTTTGGGAAGAGGGAGAAGGGTGGTGGCCTAGGGTGGGGAACCGCTCATGGGCTGGCAGAGAGAGCTTGGTTCTGGGGCCTGCTCCTCCAACCAACTCTCCTGTGACCTTGGATTTAATTGGAATCACTCATAACAAGAAGTATTACTGGCTCCTACTGGGGCTCTGGCCCCATCCAGATCCCTTATCTCAACTATAAACACACACACACACACACACACACACACACACACACACACACACACACGCACCACCTCTAACAGGCCCACCTCAGCTGGCTTTCCACCCTCCTTCCACTCTCCCAGTTCTCACAGGATATCCACCTGACTCCAGACCATCACTTGGGTCCTCCAGCTCTGGGGGAATGCAGGAAGAGTCCTCTCCTGATGGGACTCTCAGCCTGGGAGGGCTCAGGTCCCTGGCTTCTCAAACCAATAATCCAGAGCACCTGCCTCAATCAGGCCCTTTGTGTACATCAACTCTCATTCTCCCAACCCCATGAAGGAGGGGTCCCTGTTCATGCTCCTCAGATGAGGAAACAGAGTCACCCAAGAGCACGTGATGCACAATGGACAAAGTCAGGAACAACATTCTCCCCCACATCCGCAAACAGTATTCTCTTTCACTAAACACTTTACTTCCGGGACAAGGGACACTGAACCCCACTTTGTGTCAGGACTGAAGTGCCAGTCCTCCTCCTGTCCCTTTGTAGCTGAGTTCTCCTCTTGTCGCTCGCCTCATCCCCTTCAGATTAGACCATATAGCACAGTGGCTGTTATCAGAGAGGTTGAGTCCCAATCACCAGGCAAGGGAGAAGCTGTATAAGTCAGTAATGTTTCCAGTGAGGGCCCAGGCCTCTTCTGGTACCTTCCATGTCGAGGATTCAAGCTTCAGCCACTTTGCTGCTCCATGGCTTTTCTTCCTCATGGCCCAGTGTGGCTGCTCCCATACTAGTCATTACAACTGCATGGCAGCTAGCAGGAAGGGAAAAAGTAGATGAAGATGAACTTATTCCAGTGTCTTAATGGACACCTCCTGGAGGCTGTGCACACTGTTTCTGCTTGCATTGCTCGTCCAGAGTTTAGTCTTGTGGACACAGCTAGCCACAAGGGAAGCTAACAAATGCCATCTTTATTTTGAGTAGCTATGAGCAGAGTTCTTACAGAGGAGAAAGAGTGGTGGTGGCCCATTGACTCTTGCTGTCCCCAAGAGTCTTCCCAGCCTCACTTCACTCGGGAGGTTGTGTGAACCTTAAACAGAGCTTCTTCCCCTTCTTGTTAAGTGACCCAGAAATTGGCCATCATTGCTGGCAGACCAATGCCCTGAGCATCGTCTCACTCTGAATGTAGTTCTTCCATGTGGAGCACTTCCTCTGCTGCTCACTGCCGGGATTCTCTCTGCCCCACCCCCTTTTCATCATCAGTTGCTGTGCTCTTCCTTCTCTTCACCTTTTAAAGGCGGTGGTCAGTCCACCTGGGATGAACAAAACTCCATAGAAGCACCGCTGTAGCCATTACTTCTCTTGTTGCTGGGACCAAATACCTGACAAGAAGCACCTTGAGGGAGGGAGGGTGTGTCCTGGATCACCGTTTGGGAGTGCCATCCATCACACCAGGGAAAGCATGGTGGTGAGAGCAGCTCTAGCTGGGGAAGCTGGGACTCGTCGCTGTCTCACATCTTGGCCAAACAGAAGGCAGAGAATAGACAGGAACCTTCCAAAATAGTGATGCCGGCTAGGGACCAAATGTTCAAATCTATGAATCTGTGGGGAACATTGCACATTTGAAACAGCACAATCACCTTCCAGGAAGTCCCCCTGTCCTAAACTAGAACCAAGTAGACAGCATGGTTTTGATTAGACTGCTCACTGGACAGCCCTTCCTGAGCTGGCACTGGGCACTGTGCTAGGCACAGGGGACATGCAAACGTGAAGCTGGACCTACCCTTGGCAGCTCACACTCCAGCCCCGCCAGATAGGTGGGCATCCAAGTGACTTAGCAACAGGTGTCTCCGTGTTTTAGAAGATTTAGCATTATGTGAATTTGACACGGTGACATAAAGATATTAATAAAGTCTCACTTTACATGCAAAATGTGAAATAGTATGTATCATTTGCATTTTTTAAAGCGTGAAGAATGTTCAACCTGTCGGGCCCGGTGAATTGTAAACTGTGTTTGCACGCTTGCTGTACAGTGGGGGTGGCTTCAGCTCATCAACAGAAACACTGACCCACCAGTGTCAGGATTTGTCTTCAAGTGTGCAAGTTTCCACATCGTACAGGGCCCTCTGGAGCACTGCCTTGCACGACATGCCACAGGTCCGGGAGTCCGGGTTCTGCCTCTGGTATCAGAGAGCTAGAATTTGGCTCCTAGCTCCATCACTCTGTAATCTTGGGCAAGAGGTGGAGCCACTCTGTGCCTCAGTTTCCACGTCTGTGCAGTCAAGGTGACCGTGCCAGAGGACCTAGTGAAATGACCTAAGAGTGCTTGCTGCATAGCAGGAGGGCCCGAGTTCAGATCCTCAGCATTCGTGTCAAAAGCCAAACTTGGTAACAGGAGTCTACAACCTCAGTCCTGGAGAGGTAGAGACAGGAGGATCCTGGGGCTGGCTAGCCAGCCAGGCTAGCTGAATTAGAGAGTTCCAGGTTTTGTGAGAGAGAGATCCTGTCTCAAAAAATAGAGAGTGATAAAGGAAGACACCTGAAGTTGACCTCTGACCTACACACACACACACACACACACACACACACACACACACGTATGTAAGTACATATAACTAAATTAACCTGGAGCCCCATCCTGGAGGAGCCCCTCCCCACAGAGAATCCGCGGAGTCTTTCCTAGAGGCAGAGGTGCTGCTGTTCACCTGCTCCTCCTCGGAGCAGAGCGCCAATGAGCCAGAGAGGCACTGCCTGGCAGCGGACCAGGCAGGTGGTTGGTGGGCACACACAACACAGAAGGAGAAACAGTCCGGCAGCTCCAGACAGAAGGGCAAGGGGCAGCCAGGGCCTCCTCCACATGTGCAATGGTCTCTGGCCAGGGGGAGGTGGCCTCTCTCTCTTCTTTGCCTTGTGTCAGCCTTGCAGGTCTGTGAGGCCTGTGGATTCCTTCTCAGAATCCTGTCTTTAAAAGACCAAAGCACAGTGTATAGCGTTCCAAGGGAAGCCACTTCCTCGGGCATCGTCCAGTGGGTTTTTAAAAGAAAGCGCACATTTTAGTCACATACATGCCTTTTCTTAATGTATCAAGGGTGGGATGTAGTGGCAGGAAGCAGTGGGGAATTAAAGTTGTTTCTCGAGATATTTAAACCTCCGGAATAAGGCACAGAAACACCCATGATTTCTATTACTGATAAGCTCGGCTTCTGCCAATTCTATTGTAGCTTGTTGCCCACATCCACAATGAAATCCTCAATTTCACTGAAAGCTTAGTGAAAATGGAGCTGCAACTCTTTCCTGGCCGAGTTCACAGGCTCCCTGAATTCTTTTCACGTTCCCCCTGGATCTCCAGGATGCCAGAGAGAAGTCCTTGCCATACACAAAACTCCAGTTTTGTTCTCAGAGCCCAGCGGTTAAGAACATCAGAGCCTATCAGGCTTGGTGGCACGGGTCTATAATCCTAGCTACTCGGGAGGCTGAGGGAGAGGATTGTACACTCAAGGGCAGCCTGGGCTACACAGGAAAAGTTCAAGGACAGCCAGTGACACCCATCTCAAAGTAAAAAGAAGGCTGGGGGTGTAGCCAGTGTTTGTGTTTGTCTAGTGTGTAGAAGGCCCTAGATTTCATTCCCAGTGCTTTAATTCATTAATTAATAAGACGTAGCTCAGTGACAGAATGTTTTTGTTTAACACGCATGAGGCCCTAGGTTCAATACCCAGTATTAAAAAGAAACATGTACCAAAGCCAGATCTACTCTACTGTTTCACCTGGGGCAAGATCCGGCACCCACCGTGCCTCAGTTTCCTCAAAACCACGGGCATGGAATGAGCGCAGGCAAAGCTGCCAGAGCGGCACCTGGCACACAGTCTCTGCTCCTTCCCTAGGCAAGCTGCCTCCATGGTGGATCTCAGCCCCTAGAGACAATGGGGTGAGGAAGCCCGAGCCTCGGCATTATTTACTAACTGCCTTCCTGTTAATAAGCACGCAGGCACAATTAGCAGAGTTATTTCAATTCCGAGGTTTGCCTGACTATAAAAGCTTCCCATTTCTCCTTCCCCGATTTCTCTGCTAATTACAAACGTCGTCGTCCATCGCAGCTGTCATGCACACCCATGCTGGCTGCATCTAAAGTGGTCGTTAAGACAGCATAATGGTGCACCCTGACTAATTGGCCATCACACCCAGGATGAATGGAGTCAGGTGAAGGAGGCTGGCCAGTTCCTGGTCTTAGGACCCCGAAGTCCATGGCTCCAGCAATCTCCCTGTACCATTCACTTTGCCCTCCCTAAGCTGCCCATAGGAACAGGCCATGGAAGGATGTGTGGATAGGTGTGCTTGAACTGGGAGGCTCTGGGAGTCCTGGCTGGACCAGCTCTGTTCTACATTGCTGTGTGACTTTCAGTTACTCACTAAGCCTCTCTGGGTTCCTTGTTAATCATCTATCAAGTGGTATGAGGAGGAAGAGATTGGTCTAAGATGTTTACTAGAGTTCCCCAGCCCCCATCTACTGCACCTCAATTATTCTGGGGCAGGCAGCCATCTCTCAATACCCTGGGGTTTCCCAGGCCACCTGGCAGTGAGAAAGAATCAGAGACAGGCAGAAACTGCCATGCTCACCAAATATTTCATGTGGAATATTTCCCCATACTTCCCAACCTCTCTGCTGTTGGATGAGGCCGCACATCCAGCTCTGAGCAGTGAGCTGTCAAGAAGTGACATGTGTTGCTCCTAGCCTCCGGCTGCACTAGAAATGAACACCCTGCTACCTCAGTCTACCTTCCCATGTGTGGAAGGCCTGTGGTGGGAAGGTAGACTGAGCTGACCTGGAAGCAGCCCACGTCCCACTCGGCCACTTGGAGGACACTTTGCAGAAGTAACAACCAGACTTCTGCCTTCCATGACGATCTAGCCCGAGCCAGGCGGTGGTGGCGCACACCTTTAATCCCAGCACTCAGGAGGCAGAGGCAGGTGGATCTCTGTGAGTTCAAGGCCAGCCTGGTCTACAGAGTGAGTTTCATGACAGCTAGGGCTACACAGAGAAACCCTGTCTCAAAAAAACAAAATAACAACAAGAACAAAAGAGTCGGCCCTTGCTATCACAGGAAAATCTGGCCTACTGCAACTAAAGGTATGTATCTTCCTTACCATTTAATTCAAATTATGGGGCTTCTAACCGTGGTTTTCCTTATCATTCAATTCAAATTCAAATCATGGTGCAACAGTGAGTAAAGAGGAAGGCTCCAGTGAGAGTCTCCAGCATGGACCACAGAGGGGCCAGTGTCAGTCACAGAGAGTGAGCTTTCTATAGCAACTGGCTGGGAAGTCAGATGAGCCTTCTCCTCCAGCTGCTTCCCTGCTTCACAGCTCTGCAGCCAAGCCAGATGGCTGCAAATGCATCACAGCCCTCAAGGCGCAACCAGGGATCCAGGGAGACCTCAGGCTTCCTCTGGTTCCCCAGACAGGCTTTTCACATCATGGTTTACCCAAAAGACAATGCATCTGTGACAGAAGAATCACATGGATTTCAGGCCTGGGAAGAAATATCTGGGTGGGGGCTTTGCTCTGGGACCTCTCTATCAAGGGAACTTAATGAAGGATAGAGTGTCGCTGGGTTCTCTTCTGTCCCGGCAGCATATCCCCCCACACCTCTTCCCTGGAGTATGAGTGAGAACTAGATCCTTTCTCACCTCCACGGGGTGTGAGAATCCGACAGAACTCTTGATGCAGCTTGAAATCACACACTGCTTGGGGAAGGAAATAATTCTGAAGCCTCCAAACCCAACACTAAAGACTCCCCTGAGAGGACCGCAGGAGGCTCCAGAGAGAAAAATAGGACTCTGGGATGACTTGTGGACTCTGCAACATCAACCATGGAGTCTCCAAGACAGGTTGTGACATCTTAAATGTGATCACAGAGTCTCCAGATTCTAGGGTCCCCGAAGCCAAGGCTCCAGAGCAGTCCTGGAAATGAACGGGTGAGCCAGGCCACCCATCTGGCAGCCATCAAGGCTGAACCCACAAGGGTAACATTGGCTGCTGCTTCTCAAGGCATTGCAGAGCAACAAGCTTCCTGTCTCCCCCCTTTCTACGTCCTGTGCTCACACCCCCCAAATCACAATTGTAAAGAGCTGTCCTCATGCAAGAAATAAAGAAATGGTTAAATAAAGAAGTAAATAAATAAACAAATAAACAAACAAACAAACAAACGGAGTGACTTTGTATTTGAAGGACGAACACCAAGTCTCCTCTCTGGGGCCCTCTCCCAAGCCTCTGTATATTACCTCCACGTGACCATATTGTCAGCACTGCCACCGGAGCTCTGCTTGGCTGTGATAAACGCAGGAGGCTGCACACTGTCTACCCCCTCAGGCCCTGCAGTCAGGGATGGGGTTGAGGGGAGGACATCCCTGGAGTCACTCTGGGATTTATGCTTGAAACTATTTTCCTTTGTCGGGGGAGAAAACAAGCAGGTGTTCATAAAGGTGAACTTTGTAAATCAGAGCATGTGCGTTGGCACACCGTGCCCTTGGAGGGCACCTGACAGGGTTGAGTTTCTGCACCAGCGCCTGGGATGCTCTGGAACAGGTACCCACCCACCACCTCCCACAGACCCTCCCTGCCTCTCACCCTGTTCTGACTCCTCCAGGAAGCCTTCCCAGACATTCCTCCTCCTTGCTTCCAATAAACAATGGCCTTTTCTCAGGCCCCTATGAGCTCGGGTTATTCCAGATTTGTTTCTCTTCATCCTGTGTGAGAAACACCTCTCCCAGCCCAATCCCAGCCTAAAACTGAAGGGGAACAATGCCAACTACATCCCAAGCCAGGGGCCCATCCAGGGGAGACCCTGTGGCATCTGGAAGGCTATGTGGAATGGTCACATGGCCTTGCCACTTTCTGGAGAGCAGACCCACCATTTTTAGGTGATCCTCAAACAGACCTGAGCAAAGCCAACCTGGACGGGGCCTCCAGCAGCACTGAGTACTGAGGAGAGTGGGGTACTGCTTTGCCCTGCACCTGCCATGTGCAATTTCAGCTGACCCGAGTTGAACTGTGAACAAGAAGCTTCCAGGACACACAAGCTCAGCAGAGCTGAATGTCTTGGGTTTTGCTGATGCTTTAGAATGCAGCCAAGTCTTCCCAGCAGGCAGGGAGGCCACTGCCCTCACCAGCTGTGGAGGGAGGGTTCAAACGTGCAGTTTCAGGGGAAGGACTCAGCGTGCAGATGGGAAAAGAGAATGTAGTCTCCCAGTCTCTGCAGCAGGCAGGTGACATGAGGCTAAGTTCCCCCTGGAACCCTTTGCTTCCCCAGTCTGGGCAGCAGCTAGAGAAGTAGGGCTGCTTCTGTGCGATAGGAACTAGGGTAAGACCCAGCGAGGGAACCTTTCTGGGTTCTGTGGGGCATAGGAACCACTAGGACCTTCCTCAACCCTCAGTCCCAGGAAGGGGCCTGCTGGGTCAGTTGGTTGCCCATGACTACAACAAATACCTAAGATAGTCAACTAATAAAAACTTCAGCACAGGGTCTCAGAGGCTCTGGTCCACCATCAGCTGACTCATTTCTTTTGGGTCTGTGGCCACTCATCACGGTGACAGAGTACAATCAGTGACAGCACAACCCCTCCCCTCATGGCTGAGGAGCAAAAGAGAGAGGAAGAGGTCAGGATCTCACAAGGCCCTTGAGGGGCTCCACCCCCAATGACCTAAATACCTCCCATTAAAACCCACCTCTTAAAGACTCCACCACCTCTGGCAGCACTACCTTGTTGACCCTAGCCCTTAACACACAGGAATGTAGGAGACATTCGAGCCCTAAATGCAGCAGCGCCAATGGTGGCTCAGTGGAGGAAGGGCTGCATGCCTGGGGAAGCTTCAGAAATCCAGCACCTGGAACCTTGCTGCCAGCGGTCCTGAGGCCGTCGGTCCAGTCACAGCGTACTTCCCGAAGCCTTAGAACCCAAACATCCCACCTCGAGATACAGGGGTGAAGCTGAGCACCTGCTTCCCAGTCCCAAGGTTTAGACAGCCACAGGAGCCACACCAGGAACAATGTATGACATCTGGGTTCCAAATGGGAATAGGGAAAACCAGTTCTGGCTCCCAGCTCACCCCGGCTGTGTTCTTAGAGCCTGGCAAGCCGCCACCCCTCGGATCATCACTGTTCATACAGAACGTGAGGAAGGACAGCCTCCTGAACACTGGTGACGCTGTGTGTCTCAGCTGGCGGTCTACATTCTAGAAAGGTCCCGAGTGAGGCTTCACCTCAGAGCCTGCCTCCCCAGTAGGGTGTGGATCTGGCCTTACCGGAATGCTAGCACTCACCAAGATCCCTCCGGAAACATGTTTTGGTGTTAGCAAGAAAGCACTAGTCTGGTTGGGTGGGATTCTAAGCAAGAATACAGCAGTCTAGTAAAATGTGGGCAATGAGGAGCACAGGCAGCTGGAGTCTAGATCCCAGCACGCACCCAAGGATGGGGTATGCGGCAGGAAGCCTTGCTGAGTAGAGTGTCCACAGGAGCCTCTCTGCTGGAAAGGAAAAGAAGTATCCATGACGAAATAAATGTGAGTGAAAACTAGACGGCAGAGGATTGGGTGGGTGCTGGGCACACAGATAGCATTTCATCTCCACAACCTGGGAATGCTATGGTGACATTTGTTTTATAGATGGGGAAACTGAGGCTCAGAGAGGTCAAATGACATGCCCAAGATAATGCAGCTAGGACATGGCAGGGCCAAGACTCAAACGCCAGCTCATGTGGTCTTTCTATGAATCCTCTCCAGTGCTAGAGGCCTCGGGCACCTAGCCCAGAGTCCAGGAGACTGTTGAGCCTAGGCTGTCCCCTGTGTAGTTAGCAGGTTATTCTCCTTTCCTTTCCCACCCAGCCTCTTCCTGCCTTGCACCCAAGATGTCCTCAGAGCCCCGCCAGCAACCACTTGTTCCTCCTTCTTTGAGACAGAAAGTGAAGCTACCTCGAGCTTCCTCTAGGGCATCCAGCAGCCACCAGGCTGGGCTTTATAGCCTCCGCTCTCCTGTCCCTGCCAAGGACAGGATTTGAGCAGATCAGAGGATAGGAAGCAGGGGAGCAAGAGTACCAGGTGCAGAGGTCCCTAGCCTCTGAGGACCACAGAGATGAGCTCTTGAAGTGAACTCCACAGCTGCCAAGTTCTTTCAACAGACCATTTTTTCTTTTCTTTTCTTTTCTTTTCTTTCTTTCTTTTTTTCTTTTCTTTTTTTTTTTAATTGTCTTTTTAAATGTCACCATGTAGTCCTGGCTGGCCTTGAATTCACTATGTAGACCAAACTGGCCTTAGTTTCCCGGAGATCGGTCCCCCTGGAACTGGAGTTAACAGATAGATGTAAGGTGGCATGCAGATAATTGAAACTGAATCCACATCCTCTGCAAGAGCGGTCAGGGCTCCTAACCACTGATCCGTCTCTCCAGCCCCTGGGTAGGACATACTTTTTAAAAAAAATGTGCGAATGCCTGTGCCTTTTCTGCATGACTTCGTCCTGGAATTCTGACTAGGGCACAGGGAAACGAAGGAAGGATAGAAACACTAACACTCTTACAGAAAAGCTGGGATCTGGTGGGCGGTCCGCTCTGATGGAGATGGGGTAACAGTATCAATCCAGGAGGCTGGTTTGTTGTATCCAGCTGAACAGGAGGCAGGTTTAGCTTATCTTAGCAGGAGGTCTCTCTAAGTCAGTGTGGTTCTCCACCTTCCTAATGCTGTAACCCTTTAATACAGTTCCTCATGTGGTGACCCCCAACCGTAAAATTGTTTTTGTTGCTACTTCCTAACTGTAATTTTGCTGCTGTTATTAATTATAATGTAAAGCTATGTTTCCCAATGGTCTTAGATGACTCCCATGAAAGGGTCTGCTCTAGAGAAGGGTCAGGTTGTAATCGTCCTGGAAGAGGACACTGAAGTTTTCAGTTTTTGCACGCACTGTCAACCTCTGCACACAGACCAGAGAAAGACTTTGCTCATTCCCCTGGGTCTGAGTCGTTGATGTCATTGACATGGCCATGCCATGTCAACAATACATTTTCACCCAGGACTTCCTCCACTCCCCATATGCCTGCGTGTGTGTATGTGCACCACGTGTATGCACGGTGCCCACAGAGGTCTGCGAGTGTATCAGATGCCCTAGAACTAGAATTACGGGCAGTTGTGAGCCACTATGGGTTCTGGGAACCAAACCTGGATCCTCTACAAAGGCAGAAAGTGCTTTTAACCCCGAGCAATCTCTCCAGGCCAAAATATTCCTAAACACAGTGTTTGGTGGAAGAGCTAAGATTCCTCTTTGTAGAGGAGACTCCAGGAAAGGATGAAGCCATGCCCTTGAGGATGGGCCACACTGCCTATTTTCCACACAACAATGAGCCATGATTCTTTTCTGGGTCTCAGTTTCCTTGTTGGGATTTTATTTTTTAATCCCTCAGGCCACAAACCTTGTAGTTAACTCAGTACCAGGCCCTGTCCTGGGCCCAAGAGTTGGGAGCACAGTAGATCCTTGCTGCTTTCAAGAGTCCTCCATCTAGCAGAGCACACAAGAGTAATTATGATGCAGCGATTGTTTCCTCTGGATTAGATATTAGAATTGTCTCCATTTCACTGGTGAATACATTGAGACTCAGGAGTCTGCTCTAGATCACTGTGGTGGTTTTGTTGAGAACAGTCCCATAGGTTCATATATTTGAATGCTTCTGCTCAGTTTGTGGAGTTGTTTGGGAAGAATTCAGAGGTGTGGCTTTGTTGGAGGAGGTATGCCACTGGGGGCAGGCTTGAAGATTTCAAAAGCCCACACTTTTCCCAGTTAGCAAGCACGATCTGTCTCTATCTCTGCCTCTGTCTCTGCCTCTCTGTCTCTCTGTATCTCTCTGTCTCTCTCTCTGTCTCTCTCTCTGTCTCTCTCTCTGTCTCTCTCTCTGTCTCTCTCTCTCGCTCTCTCTCT
>CABHPP010132185.1:0-22036 GCA_902168425.1 Peromyscus attwateri
AAAGATAAATAAAAACATATTTCAACACCTGCTGGTGTACCACTGTTGTAATAGCACTTTTCACAACAGATAAAGAGTGAAACAAATGTCTATCAACTGATGAATGGGAAAAGAAAACATGGTCACTCACAAAATGGAATATTATTTAACCACCAAATAAGGTAATGGTACATGCCACAAGAATAAAACTTTATATATTAGATGAAATAAAAGCATACATATAAGGCCACAGATAGCTTGATTTCATTTTTATGAATTGTTCAAACAAGGATGTGCGGAAAGACAGACAGCAGGTCAGCGGATCGGGAGGCACATAGGAGGTGAACAATGACTGTTAATTGTGTGGAGATTTCTGCAGAGCAGATGTTCAACCTTCCTAACTCTGTGAGCCCTTAATACAGTTCCTTATGTTGTGGTGACCCCAACCATAACATTATTTCTTTGCTACTTCATAACTCTCACTTTGCTACTGTTATGAATCATAATGTAAATATCTGATATATTGAATATCTGATATGGGACCCCTGTGAAAAGGTCATTGATGGAGTCACGACCCATAGGTTGAGAACCACTGGTCTAGAGCATGAGCGTGGTGATGTTTACATAAAACTGTGAGGCTACAAAAGCCATTGAATTGCACAGTTGAAAACAGTTAAAAAGTGAAATTTATATCATAGGAATTGTACTTCAATTTTAAAACAATGTAACAACATCAAAAAAAACTATTAACAAAATATCAAATTAATTGATTTATGTAAATTGATGACTGAGTATGAAAGTCTAAAGGTAATTCTGTCTTGTCTGGCATCTGAGTCACATACAGAACTATATGTCAAGTTTCAGCACACTGGAATGCAGTTAAAAAGAAGAACACATTTTGCTTTTGCTTTTTGTCAAGGGAAATCCATGCTTTGAGCAAAGGTAAGGAATTTTGCAATTAGTTAATGCTAATGTTATAGACTGATATGTAAAAACTGGCTCTGAATTCTCACTCGTGTTAGCTTCATGGTGGGACACAAATACATAGAATAGACACTTGCCCATCAATGTGTAGTCCACAGCAAAACTGGACGTCAAAAGTTGGGAGACTCTGAAACTCCACTGCACACCTACTGACCTAAATTTGCGTTTTGACAAGACCTTCTGGGAACATTTACATAAAACTGCTAGAAAGACGGCTCTGTGTTGATGATCCATGTTAATGTGGAAAAGATGGATTGTAAACTCAAGACTATATGTTAAGGTCACTGCTTTTCTCCTTCACCTAATATGCTGTCTTCAGTGGACAGTGGACATTTATAACTCTCTGTTTATCCATCAGGTTCTCAAATGCAGGTAGAAGGTGATTCATATGGAACAAGAAGTATCAATTAACCAGTGATGGCCACCTGCATGCTAGAGGTGACAAAGTTTAGGGGAATCTTTGCCTCAATATAAAGATTATTTTCTTTCCTAAATGTGGGTATTTTGGTGTTTCATCAATCTGTTTCTAGTTCCTCCAAACCTACATATCTGATCCATCTGTCTTCACTTCTATAATCTCTACTTTTAAAATACTTATTAAAATAACACATAAGTTTATTCAGTATGTATTTTTCATTACATTATACAACCAAATTACATCCTGCTTTGAATGTTGTGGAGTTACTATTGATTCCTTCATCTTGGGAAAACTCCTGCTACCACAGGTGGTAAACTTTATGTAGGCATTGCTCTCATTATTTCATGCATATGTCTGTCAGCTTTGTTGATTTGATTTTCTGTATCTTTAAAAAAGGTTTCATCTTGACTTCTCCAAGACTGTATATTCAAACACTTTCACTGAGGTCAAGATTTTTAAAAACATAAGTGGGTGATTAATAACAGCATTGTCCATCCATTAGTAGGTACTAGTATGTAGAATCACAACACTTGTGACATTTGTAACTTTCTAGTCATCCAACATTTGACTAAGCTGCATCCTTCAGCCCCATTTTGCTTCTCCCCCATGTTGTATGAAACCGTATATTCACCTTTTTACTCCAGTTTTCTGAGTTTTTCTATATCCCTTCTAGTTATTTCTTTTGTTCCATAAAGTGCTGCTGTTTCGCTAAAATCTCTGGTAATTTCAGAAACTTACACTTAACTAATACTCACCACCTCCCATTTTTTCTTTCTTTTTCCTCCCGTTTTGTAGGTAAATGTAAGCTATTACTTCTGCATAACATTTTGTAGTTAACAAAATGTCATCATGCACTACATATACTTATTTAAGACTAAAAAAAAAAAGTGTGAAATGATTTTATTCCCACCACTACTCAAGAGTCAAGATATGGTTTATAGTATCAGGGAAAGGACCAAGTACATCTCATCAGCCATAGAAAGAAAAGCACAATTGCCATCCCAAGCTTTGTGAACTTTGTACAGCAGTACCAATCAAGGGAAGAGAAAGCAATTAGGAATCATTTTATTTTGTTAAAATTTTAACCTCAGAGAAAAGTATTCAAGTAGAAAGTTTAAGAAAAAAAATAATAAAAACAATAACAAAGACCACACTGAGATCTCAAGATAAAACCTTTGCTCAAAATCTGGAAAATCAAAACATCAGAAGACATACAGCAAACAATGAAAGGAATGCTAAAACACACACAAAAATACATCATCTGAGGTAACTGAGGAGTCATCTCAAGATGAAGGCACTGCAAATCAATAAAAATTCCATGACATTCAACAAAGCAGTACAATTTCACAAAGGGATGACTTTATACAAACCTTGCAAAATGATGCAAAAGGATCTAAACGTCAGAAGCTAGATAAAAGCACCAGAACATAGAAAGGAGCTCAAACATTGTGAACTGATAGCTCAATTTATGCCCTTCAAAACAGCTCCTAACAACTTCCAAGTGCCTATGATGCAGACTTAAATATTCAGTAGATTCTCCTGGGCTCAGCCATACTTAGATTATGGCTTACAGTAGGAGAAAAGAAAGGAAGGAAAGAAAAATAAACAGAAGGAGTAAAAGGGAGGGAGAGAGGAAGTAAGAGTTGTAAAGTCAAATGCCAATAAACCAACTTTCCTTGAAAATGAATAGGTGAAAATAAATCCTAAAAGGAAGAATGTATTTAAAGAAAAGATCATTAGAACACTGAGGAATTCTTAAATTAACACCCAAAGTAGAAATAACTCTTGGCAAGAACATGTCTAAAAAACTCCACTTTCAGTCACTTGCATCCTGCTGAGACCACTTAAAGAGCTTGTGACAATAAATGCCCTCAGCAGTTGAGATGGCCCTTAGCCTAGGGGAGTCAATCATTCCTGTTTAGGACCCCCCATAATCAAGGTAATTTCAGGCTGTGTGTCTTTACAGTAGCCATTATGATATAGCACAGGCATGTTGAGATATTTCCCCTCCGTTCACAACACACACAGTTGTCTGAGTGAGGACACTTATGTTCAATTGGAGCACACCTTGGTGAGAGAGAAAAATATTCCTTCATCCAGCCAAGACTCTAAACTTCTACAGGCAGTTTCCTGTCTGAAGAAGAATCAAACGCGTGACAAACAAAAATATTCTCAATTTGAGTAAAACTGATAAGTAGTAGTCCGTGACCAAAGGAATGTGACTGAAGCAACAAGTCAAATTACTAATGCGGCCTTTCCTTTTCCTTTATTGGGCCAGATTTCTTTGCTTGTGAATGAGACTCAGGGTAGTGACCCCAAGAACTTGTTTCAGTTATGTAAAAAAACAAGCAAACAGTGCACAAACCTTAAAAACAGCATTTGCTGGGTTTAAAGCAAACCAGGATTAAGATCCCTTCATCCAGAGGGAAATACAAGAAAACTTTTATAGAGCTCCAACTGTTTACCGAAACTTCCATAACTCTTTCCCAGGATCCTTGTAACCAGTCCAAGCATTTTTGAGATTCTCAGACATTAAACTTTATCCAAGGTTGGATTTGGCCTCTTATTTCGAGTTGAGTCTACTTTAAACCACTCCATTTCACCTCCTTTAGGCCTGAGGCACTTCCTTCTCTTGAAATTCCGTTTCTCAGTAGTCATCCTGACAACAGGGCTGCAGAGCTTCCCGTTTCTATCCAGTCCCCAGGAAGACTGTATTCCTGCTGCATCTCTTTCTTCCCCTTTTTAATCAGCCAGAATCCTGTCTTTTCCTCACTTTGCCTTCCCAATTCCATGACCTCAGATCAAGTTCCTTTAACTCCCCTGGCATGAGGCTCTTCTCACACACTTTATTACTAATTTATTCCTAGCCACCAAAATAACCTTCACAATGAAAAAGCTAGAGCATGATACTTCCTTGATTAAAGACATTATGTATTTTCCTTTTCCAAATAAAACACTCAGTCTACTTTTTAAACTAAATGAGCATTCTGAATTTTGCGGGAGGGCTCCCAGCTGTCTTCCAGCCCTCTCTTACTCTACTTCCATTTATCCTGATTTCTGATCAAAATAGGACAAAAGTCCCCTTGTAAACAGTTGCCATTTCTCAGCTTCTCTTTGTACCTTAGATTTACCTTCGTCTTCTTCAACTTATCTAATTATACCTCTCTGGAGGCAAAACCTGGAAAAATCTAGTGACATGGTGTTTAGGAGCAAAACCATGGGAAGAGCGAGCCACAGGTGGTGGAATACATAAGGTAGTTCTCTAAGGAGAAGTCTGAGAGCAAAAAGGGAATGCTGTTAATGAATAGATAAAGCAGAAACAGAAAGTTTCTGCTAGAGACAAATGAGATAGTGAGCTAGGCTAGGAGAAACAGAAGAGTGACTAGCTGAAATAAAGGGCAAGGGACAAAGCCTGAAGAAATTTTTCAGATGAAATTGTGGGCTTCAGTGATCTCAAGTGAAGGATTGAGGAAGATCGTTGTTCACAACTTCTGCATCAATGAATGCTTATGTCGTTTTCATATTCTTATGTTAAAGTCTAAACTCCTATGGTGATAGAATCAAGAGTCGGAATACTCTTAATTTTTTCACATGTATTTATTGTTTCTTTCTTTGTGTGAGCATGCACATGCAGAAGGGCATGAAGGCAAGTGTGCCATAGCACATGAATAGAGGCGAGGAAAATTATCTTCAGTTCTCTTCTTCTATGATGTGGCATCTTGAACTCAAACTCATGTCATCAGGGCTGGCAGCAAGTTCCTTCACCTGCAGAGACATCACACTGTACCAAAGAGGTGGCACTTTGGGATACTGATTATATCATGGAGGTAGAGCCATCCTATTGTATTAGTATCCTTATGAAATAAGCTCAAGAGATGTACCTTGCCTCTTCCATCATGTGAGGACATAGTCTGAAGAAGAAACTGTCTATAACAAACATGTTGAATTCCTGTGGTACCATAGTTTGGATGGCACTGAGTCTCTGGAACAATGTGAAATAAATTTCTATTCTTTATAAATCATCCAGTCTAGGGAAAATTCAGGCCTCTTATTCAGCCTGCACTTTCTATCCTTTTATTATTTCATTCCTTGTCCATTTATAGTGTACCTTATAATCAAAACCTTTACAGGACCACTAGAAAGTTGTGCTCATTGCTTTCTCTTCACTGTGTTAGAATGTCCAAGATAAACAACTTAAAAGGAAGAAAAAATTATTTGAACCATGGCTTCAGAGAGTTCAGGTCATGCTTGGCTGGCATCATGTAATTAGGTAGATCATGATAGCAGAAGTATGTGATGAAGAAATTTCTTTATACAGAGAAGACAGGAAGCAGAGGAAAGAAGATACAGGAAGCAGACAAGACAACAGACTCACCAAGAACACACATCCTGTGACTTCCTCAATCAACTACTTCCCACCTACAGTTCACTGCCCCTCAATAATGTCATCATATTATTGGTCCATCAAGTAATTAATGTATTCATTAGACCAGAATGCTCCTGATGTTATTGTCTCTGAAAATGATCCTCATGGAGAAAGCCAGAAATGTGTGTTAATAATTGTCTAGGCATTTCTTAACCTAGCTTGGTTGACAATGAACATTAACTATTAGTGCAGTCTTTCTCCCAATAATTCTCATGTAAGTACAATCAAAATCAAAACAAAAACAAACAAAAATACTGTTTCTGAATTTCTACAGCATGCTGATTTCATCTTCTATCTGCCAGTTCCTTTGTAAACAGTTTGAAGGCAACTTACCTGATTTTCACCTTTGACTCTGCCCATAGCAGGACTGACTTTTCTTTTTAATTGTGTGTGACCGTGTGTGTGTGAGAGAGGGGGGTGGATGGGAGGGAGAGAAACAGGTGTGTTTCTCTCTGCCTCATCTTGCTCAGTATCTTCATTCTCAAATTAAGGGATTCTAGGAAAATAACATGACATCTGACTTGATTAGTCCTTCTAAAGAGCCAGTAGGAATGAAATTTCCATATCAGTGCCAGCTTGATTCCTCAATGTCATGTGACTTAAATATGTGGTGTCTTCAGCAATAGCAGAACCTATCTAGTTCTGAAGGGTCACTAAGAGCATTGGCAAAAGCCTATAATGCTTGGAGATCTATGGAACCTTATTGACCAACAACTCAAAAAGAGATAACCCATTCCTGGCATTGTACTTTTTGACAGCCGATGGTGCCTGGGAGAGGCACTCCTCCATTATAAGGTAATTACATTTAAACTATTTTTACATGTGTATATATTTTAGGAAGCTTCTATTATTGTAGGTTTCTATATTTTTTCCCAAAGGTCTTTATTGTTCATCTTGCCCCATTCTTCTTCCTTTACCCTTACCTCATCCTTTACCTCAATTAACCTTTTGAGATCATTTATTCCCCTTCTCAAAGGATCAGGATATTTAATCAGCCTATATAAATACATGAGTAATTTCTGGTTACTTTAGGGAGTTTGAAAGAATATTTTACAAAATCCAATGATTATACTAATATGATTTTTCAGAACTATTTAAAATGTGCATAAAATATTTTCAGCCCTATATGCAGTCAGCAGCCAAATTCAAGTGTCGATGTTTCATAATCATTTGAGTTTTACTTGATAAGGCTCCCATTATTATTCCCCAAACCTCATGAGAGGTGCAGTGGTCTCTTTCTTCTGTAGAGAAGCCAAAGCACATCCAATTTTCTTCTCTTAATTAGACTCTGGTTTTAGACCGATCAGTTCCTGACTTGTTTTTTCACTTATTCTCTTGCTAGACCCTGCTTCATGAAGCAGCCACTTCATCCAGTAAAGCTATTGGCACTGGTGGGTTCTGCTTACCTAAGGCCTGAGTCATCAGTGGTTTCTGCAATTCTGACTCAGCAGTATCTTAGTGCTGAGAATCATTATTAGAAATGGATGAGGCGGCAGTGCCAGAAACAGAGTGAGCCACTCCAGGAGGCAAGATAACTGCTCTAGCCATGCTGAGGTTCAAAATACATTGCTGTTGGCTAAAATTGCAATAAACCAAAGTATACTAATGATACTAATATTTTTGGAATCTTAATTTCTAAGTTTAGCTTTCCTAAAATATGCAGTGTTCAATGTGCCCTTAATAATATATTCCATTATGAAATAAGTTTTCCAAATTTTGAAGTGCTACAATTGCCAAATATTCATAATGCATTTTTTTTTGTTTTTTTCGAGACAGGGTTTCTCTGTGTAGCTTTGCACCTTTCCTGGAGCTCACTTGGTAGCCCAGGCTGGCCTCGAACTCACAGAGATCCGCCTGGCTCTGCCTCCCGAGTGCTGGGATTAAAGGCGTGCGCCACCAATGCCCGGCCATAATGCAATTTTTATATGATGAAAAAAGCATTGTTTACTATGGAATCCTCTTTTCTTATAATGTCTCTGATGTGCTTTCCAGGACTGTGCTTTGATAAATGCTAACCTAGTTTGTTCATAGTACTTTAAAGAATGCAAAAGGAAGTCAGAACTGAAAGGATCAGCAACACAATTAAATTATTCAAGCAGAATTTTGTAAGAACTGAATATACTTCGTAAGTGTGGTACTGCAGAGTGTGAATCAACGCACTCAAGAGAACCAGAAATTTTGACTTGGGAAAATTTTCTTCTTTATTACTTAAAACAATTTAAATGCATTTTGATCCTATTCTCCTCCTCCCCCAAGTCCTTCCAGATCCTTTCCCCATTCCTATCCAACCAACTTTAAGTTCTTTACTAAAAAGCAAACAAAAACCCAGTACAACAAAGTCAAGAAAATGAAATGAAACCACATCCAAAAAAAAAAAAGAGAAACACCAAACTGTAACCAAATAAAAGCATGTACAACACACACACACACACACACACACACACACACACACACACATACACACACACACAAAAAAAAAATCCTGTGGAGTTCATTATATGTTGGTCAACTACTCCTAGAATGGGTGATATGCCCAGTGCCATTCTATTGGAAAAAAAAGATTTTCCATCTCCCAGAAGGTATATAAGTGACAGTTTAGTTGTTAACTTTTACCCTAGTGGATAAGTTTTCATTCATTCATTCATTCATTTTCAAAGACAACAAAATAAAATGTAATAAGATAAAGAAAACACTATCACATCAAAGTTGGACAAGACAAACAGAAGGAAAAGAGCCAATAGAACACACAAGAATCAGAGATCCACTCATTTGCACACTCAAGAATCTGATAAAAACACTCAACTGGAAGCCATAGAATAAGCACAGATGATCTGTTGCAGACCTGTGCAGGTTCTGTGCATGCTGCTTCAGTCTCTGTGAGTTCATGTGAGCTTTGATCTTGTGGATTATAGGGCCCTCATTTCTTGGTGTTCTCCATTCCCTCTGGCTCTTATATTCTTTCTGCCTTCTCTTCTTCAGAATATCCTTTTGGATACTTTGGAAACATCCCATTTAGAGATGAGTGTTCCAACATCTCTCTCTCTCTCTCTCTCTCTCTCTCTCTCTCTCTCTCTCTCTCTCTCTCTCTCTCTCTCCCTCTCTCTCTCCCTAATATATATCTGTTTGTGGGTCTCTAAAATTGTTCCCATCTACTGCAAAGGGAAGCTTCTCTGATCATAGCTGGATCAGGCATTGATCTATGGGTACAGCAGAATATCATTAGGGGTCATTTCATCAGTATAGTTTTTTTAAATATATTTTCATTGATATTACTATTTATAGCACTGGAGATTAAACCCATGGCCTTATACATGCTAAGTAAACAGTTTATCATTTAGCCACATTCCCAGTTCTGTGAAAGTCTGTCTTTAATGTGAAGTTTTGATCTACCTGATCACATAAACAGGATTTTCTGTTTCTTTCTTCTTATAAAGCTATTCCTAATATGAAGAAAATTTACCGTACTCTTCTACATTAAAAGGTATACATTTCTATGTTTGTTTTCACAGAGAATTTCAAACATACATGTTCTGGTTGTGACACTTGAAATATTTTGCACAAAGTTGCAAAATTATACCAAGTAAAATGTGGATATTGGTAGAATAAACACATTCTTTTATAGTATTAAAAACTAGTGGCATTTAAACAATCTATCATCCATTTAGATCCATATTCTTTGTTTTATATATGTGGCTCTACCTTTGTCATAAAATAAATTTTGCTTCTTAAATATGTCTTAAGAATTTTAAAGGAAAGCAAAACCAAATTAATAATTTTGTGGCACTGTTGACCATTCAATGTGACCATTACATATGTAACTGGAAAGAGAATGTTACATACAATTCTGGGCCCTTATTCTAAAAGAATCTAAAGGCAGAAGTTCAACAAGGAAATACCATAATAAATACTATTGGCTGAAAACACTTTTGACAATTACACACATCAGATGAATGCTTTCATTTTGTACAATGATGTGGTATATGAGCATTATTCTGTAAATGGGCTGTTTGGCTTGAAGGTTATCCAAATACTTTTAAAACCCATTGACACTGCCAGTTAACTATGAAATATGATATCGATACATGAATAATGAATCAAAATAGAAACTGGTTTTTATTTATATCAAGGAGTTTTTTATAGCTGTGCAATCTTAGGTTCAGTTCAGAGTAGGCTAACAGAAGCTGTAAAATTCCTTTTAATCATCACATCAGTCCTAACGGATTGAGACATTGTTCTCACATGACCAATGAGTAAACGAAAAGCCAGAGATGAAATTACCAGCTCAAAATCACAGGACAAGTCAGGGACAGGGATAGAGATCCGGTAGGCCTCCGAATCTGATTCAACAATTCTGTCTGAAACAGTGAAAGTCATTTGACAAAGATGTATTCTGAGTCATGTTGCTCTAGAATGTAACATGTGTGTTCAGGTCCTACCAAAAAGCTGATGATTCACACAACCATAGACACTTCCCTGACCACCAAGCCTTTCCTTGATGCTTAAGAATTTATTTAGATGTGATTACAATGCTCTGTTCTTTTCCAGCATCTCTAACTGATAAGTTAATGCTTATAATTGTTTTGTTGAATTCCTTTTGGAAAAAAGAATTACACTAGGAAAGATTACTAGAGTTTGCATTCAATTTGAAAACTTCTATTCAAATTTCCTTTCTTTTACCCATTTCAATCCAGAATAAAATAGCTGTGTAAATCATATTTCAAGATTATTTATTTTAAATGCTTAATACTCTGTAATAATAATATTCCATATATGTAATTTACTATTTTTACCCATTCTCTAATTTGCCAAAGTCTTACCAATGCTTAAGAGCCATTATCAAACCCCTTGAATAAGAGTTTTAAAAATTGTTCCAATTAGCATTGATCTTGTCCTGTGGAATTCCTCTGCATTTATCTTGGACTATCTGTTATGATGAGGCTATTATTCTTTATTAAGTCCTGAGATTAAAACCTTAAGAGAGAGAGGCTATGTGCTATTGCTCTTCCACAATGTACATTATGTGACTCAAATAATAGACCAAAATGAAAGTGGTTTAAATTGCATGTAAATTGTGTATAATCTGTATATGAATGAAATATAAAGTATGGTATGTAATATTTTCAGTTTGAAAGTGAGTCATCATATCCCTGTAAGTATCATACCATATAACTCCTTTTGTCTAGCAGAAGTTTGCATGAAAATAAGATAATAAACTTGATTATTTTCTGAACAGGGTTCTATTAATTTTTTATTTTTCAAAATTAAAATATAATTACAGCATTTCCCTCCTTCTCTTTTCTCCCTTGAACACCTCTCATGTAAACCCCTGCTTTCTTTCAAATTCATGTCATCTTTTTCTTTTTGATTACAAAATTATATATACATGTATTTACATAATATGTGTATATGTAATATATGTGTATATATGTGTGTAGATATTATTAAATATATGTATATATTTATATATCCCCAAATATATAAATACAACATGCTTGGTCTGTATAATGTTATTTGTACATTTTTATTTACTCTGAAATTATGAATTTTTTAAAAATGCATACCTTAACAAAACCAATACACAGAACTAGTAACTCAGAAACACACAAAATTGGACCTATTAAATATAGCTTTATTTGTCAAGTTCCATTCTACCAAAAAAAAAAAGCCCCAGTACCAGAAATACATCCCTTATTTTCTTCCAATTATCCCATTAAAGAAGTAAAAGGGTCCCTGGTAAACTAACTACCACCACCAAGCACTCATAGCCCCACCATCATGTTCAGCTACAGCTAAAAATACATGATCTCTTTTTATATACACACCCCAGGAAACCAATATGCCTCATCATTTGTATCTCTGCCACCTCAGGTCTCTGTGCTCCTTATTCTTTCTCTTTTACTCTGTAATAATCAGCTTTACATCAACAATGAAATTCCTGACACAGTCTGGTATGTGACACAGTATGCCCACTGGTGTAAAAGTGGCATCAATGTCATGGGACGAACCAACAACTTCCTGGTTGGGTTTAAAACCTTCTTCACAATATGAAATCAATTCCTGGAACCATTATCAGGCCAAGGACCTGTGGCCAGGCAGATTATAGGCCCTAGGGGAGAACTAGCTAGTAGTATTCTGCTAAGTGGATACATTATTAAACTGACTCCTAATGACTTATAGTTCTACCCATAGATTAGTCCATATTCTCACTGTCATCAGAGATGCTTCCATTTACAGCCAATAATGATTAACATTAAAACCTACAACTGTGCAAGGTGTGAAGATTAAGAGATTGGGGAATTCTCAGCTCAGTGGGTTGGCTTTGACACATTGTATAAAATTATCAAAGAACTAATTTTTAAATTGAGGAGAAGGATCTCTGAAATTCTCAACACAGACAATTTATGAAGGAGAAGTACATCGCACAATTTTGAAGGCTCGATATTCACATGATATAAAAGAAAGCCACATCATCTGCTGTTATGGACAACAATGGAAGGAGAGCATGTTGGAGTGATTACAACTCTAACCAGGCATAAAAGGGCTGTGCCTCTCTTTTTATAGTCCTCTCAAGAACACTTCCAGAGGTAGCAAGCAGACAAGCTATTTGACCCAATGATCTCCCATAGGAACTCACTATGTTGGGAACCAAGTATGCAATCACAATGAGATCTTCAGGAGTCCCAAAGGACACTCAAATCAAAGCAACAGCAATCTAATATTAACAGTTACTAAAATTAAATCTTTCATGTTTTTTCTCCCACATCTCACATTCATTCCATTAGTAAATCTCATAATTGGAACACTCAAAACCTGTCAGTTGTTTTATACATATACTGCTACCATCTTTATCTACACTACCATCATTTTTCACCTAGATTATTCCAATAGCTTTTGAATTGGTCTTTCTACATCTATCGTAGTCCCTAAAGTCTATCCACAATACCTTGGCAGATCAGTACTGCTACAATGAAGTTTGAGCAATGTCACTCCTAATTACTATCTCACTAAACTTAAAAAGCAAAGTCCGGGGAGATAGTTCACTGGGTAAAGCACTTCCCTTGAAAGTTTAAGGACATGGTTTTGGATCTTCAGAACCCATGCAAAGTTGGATGCCATAGTACATACTGTGTTCCTAGGGTGAGATGAATGATGGAGTGAGGAGAATCCTCAGAGTCTCATGAGCCAGCTCTTCTGTTGTATATAGTGGAGAACAAAAAACCCAGTCTCAAAAAAAAAAAAACAAAAAACCCAGTCTCACTAAGATAGAAGCTGAAGAAGGATATATGACATGCTTCCCACCTACACATATACACATACCGATGCAGACACACACACACACACACACACACACACAGAGAGAGAGAGAGAGAGAGAGAGAGAGAGAGAGAGAGAGAGAGAGAGAGAGGAGACAGACAGAAAGAAAAACATAAACAGGCAGAGACAGACATACAGAACTAGTGGTGTGATCTATGTTACTTGCTCTTTGTCAGCTTTGATTTTCTGATCCAATAACCTATTGTCTTCCCATCTGCTTCTTCTTGCTTGGAATTCTGAGTCTCCTGTTTGTTAAGCAGCCCCACTCCAGAATCTCACATGTCATCCCTCTGTCTTCAGTGCTTGTCTCTGACACATTACCTTGCCATCCTCCTCAACTTTGCTTTAAAAACAACAACAACAACAAAAAGCCCAAGTGTGGCCTTCAATTCACCATGTACCCAAGGAAGATCTTCAGTTCCTGATCCTCTTGATTCCATCTCCCAAATCCTGGGATGACAGACATGAAGGACCCCTAAAAGTTTTATGCGGTGCTGGGATTGAAAACCAGAGTCTTGTGCCTTATAGGTAAGCACTCTACCACTGAGCCACTTCCCTGACCTTCCTTCAGCTCTTAAATTCTCTATTTAAACACCATGATGTCAGTGAAGTCGTCCACAATGGTCTCATTAAAATTTGTCCTAAAAATCATGTTGAATTTGATTGTCAGAGTATAGGAGTTGGTTGGGCCATTAAAAACTATCAATGCCTTCCTTTTGAAAATGTGTTTGTATTGTAGGGTGAGGGTTCAAAACAAGTCTGTATTTCCCATTTCACTTCTCGTACATATATCTGTTTACCTTCCATTAAGCCCTTGTCAGATGTAATCCCTTGCTCTTGAGTTTCCAAGCTACAGTATTGAGAAATGATGTATTTCAAAGTCACTAGGTCCTGAGACCTCCACATTTGTGAATGGGATGTTGCCTTTCAAAAGGTTTGGGGCACTGAGTTCGACCCTTCCATAACTGCTACTTTATAAAGAGCATTGCAGGTGCCCCTTACTGACACAGGATCTGCTGATACCTTGGCCTTGGCTTCCCAGACTGCAGAATGGTGAGAAATAAATTACTGTTGTTCCCAAGTTATCTAGTCACAGGTATTTTGTTACATCAGTACAAATTAATTAAGATACTTATAAATGGTGAGCAATTACTAGATCTAACATGTGACTATATCACCTTGTTAGTGCTAGGTAAAAGTAATCAAGTAGAAGAATTATGCAGTTTTTTCTTGGAAAATAATTGTTTACTTTCAGAACATGACATATTGTTTTTGAAGAAAAATATTTCTTATGTTTCCCTCCATTTTGACTATTGTGCAGAGAAGAAAAATAAACACAACATAATTCACCAAATAAAGACTTAGTTTCACCTAGTGGAATTGTAGGATCCACAACTTGTGTAGTGACCTTGGATAAATAAAATATGGAAACAGCTTCAGTGATATTTTGAAAAGAGGAACTGATTTTTCTGGAAGTTCATTAATTCCAGTGAATAAACCAAGGAAAAGATTAAACTTTCAAGCTGGATGGCAGTGGCTCATGTCTTTAATCCCAGCGCTTGGGAGGCAGAGGCAGGTGAATCTCTGTGAGTTCCAGGCTAGTCTGGTCTACAAAGCAAGTTCCAGTACAGCCAAGACTGTTACAAAGAGAAGCCCTGTCTTAAAAAATAAAATTAAAAAAAAAAGATTAAACTTTCAGCTCACTGGAACAAATAATTTATATGTACATTAATTATATATATATATATATATGAACTAATAAGGCAAATGAAAGAAAATTGACCAATGATCTATGATGGTTTTGTCTATGTGGTTCCTTGGCTTTTCAGAGTTCTATATTGATGCAGAGCTGTAACTATCATGTAAATAGACAAAACCTCACCCTAAGACCATAGAATATTTTACAAAGCCTTCTGTGTCCTACAACAAGCATTTTTTCCAACATAATATTTTTATTGATTATTGATTATTTGGGAGTTTCACATCATGCACCTAAACCATACTCACTTGCCAGTCCTCCCAAGTCCACCCCCCCAACTTTTGTGACCTTCCCTCCCCCCGAAAAAAAAAAAAAAAAATGTCCAGTTTGTGTTGCCCATATACTCACTGGAGCATTGTCAAACTCCAGTGTCCAGCCTCTTAAATAAAACTGAATCTCCCCCATTCACACACACCTCTACACCTGCCAGAAGCCATGAGTTGTGGGGAACTACACTTCAGCATCTTTATCAAAAATTTAAGTGTTCTCTTCAATGGGTTTCTGTCTTGGAGTTTACTCTTTGGGAGGAAGTGGGGGTAGAGGTTGTCACAGAAGCCTCTGTGTTCCTCTTTCTCTACTGTGAGTCTCCAGTCATCAATGCCACTGTAAAAGTAGCTTCCTTGCTTTTTGCAGTCAGTGGGGGCATCGATCATGGACTCCCATATGTTTTCTGGTAACAGCATGGACTACAGGCAACCATATGGTCTCTGGTCTCAGCATGTGCCATGGACCTCAGCATGGCCTCTGGTGGCAGTATAGACCACAGACATCAACATGGTCTTTGATGATAATTCTTCCCAAGGATTTCAACATGGCCTCAGGAGCCTGCACAGGCCATTCACATGTACATGGTCCCAGCAGTAGCATGTCCCATGGACACCAACATGGATTTGGTGGTAACATAGGCCATGAACATCAACATACTCACCACCCTCCACTTCCACTGCAGTAGGACCACAGACCCAAATATGGCCCTTAGAAAGAAGAAGCATTATTTTCACATTTCTGTTCCACCAAGAAGAGCTTGCTTGGGAGGGACTGAAAACCAATTCACTTGTTATGCAATAGTGTCACCATTTAGCATCATGAGACACAAACCCTCTGAACCACAGTGCCTTCCCTCTGACTTTCATCTGTCTTTCTTCATTACAGCATTTCTAACATTTTATTGTGAAGTGCTGTGTTCTTGTCCTCCTAGCATAGATTAAGATGCATTTCTATGTATTTCTGTTACCAAGTACTTAGCTGAAGTTAAACAGATTACAGGAAAATCCTTGAACGCATCAGTCCAAGATCTCATCCCCATCTACAAATACACAGTCCACAAGTACTACAGGATCAACACAGTCTATAAATAGATTTTTCATGTTGTGAATCAGAAATGCAGGCATTGCTGAGTAAGAAAAATGAATGAATTCCTTGAGGTGCAGATTCAGCACCAGGAGTTAAAAGGCCTCTGATCCCGTGGGAAGCATCACCCACTGAACGGAAGCTCCTCATTTTCTGGCATTCCACATGATTTGGCCTCTGCCAGAAAATAACAGCTGTTGAAAACCTGGTGAATCCTTCACTGTCTGACAAGGTCATTTCTATTCACTTTGCAATCTGCATGGTTCTAGAAGGTAGGACTTAGAAAGGGTCCATGAGGTGACATTTTGGTCAGTATAAAGGTAGATATTTCAGTGAATCTAATGACACTTTGTCAACTATCTCATATGGAATAAAATGCATACATCTATACACATATACATACACCAGATCTTAGCCTGGAAGTGATTTGAGTGCTTAATTTAAAAATAAAGTCATCCTTTTATTTTCAAAGCTGTATTCATCTTTATGTATAGCTGAGACACTTCTTTGTGGGAAGTTTCTACAAATGCACAGGAACAGGATTCTAGCTTCATTTGAATTTATTAGCTCTCTCAACTCTGGTACATAATAAATATCTCTTCCATCACATTCTTCTTTTTTTAAGGAATACATTATTTTATTTTTTAAAAAATTTATTCATTTTAAATGTCAACCACAGATCCCCCTCATCCCTCCTCCTGCTCCCCTCTCGATTCCCCTACCCACCCATCTCCCATCCCCTTTTCCAAAAGGGTAAGTCCTCCAATAGGGAGACAGCAAACCCTGGTATATTCAGTTGAGGCAGGACCAAGCCCCTCCCCCATGCATCAAGTGTGTCCATCACATTCTTATCTTTATTAATAAGGATTATTTTGTTGTTTCTGTCTCAGCATCCTGTATCTAGGCCAGTTCCAAACATTTCATTCACATGTTTCTGGTTTCTGCCAAATAATTCTAAATTCTGATTTCCCTTCTCAAACCTCAATATTCTTTGTTGTTTTTGTTGTTGTTGTTGTGTTTGTTTGTTTGTTTTTTCTCTTCCTTTTTATGTACCGGGCAATGGGACATGATCTCTATTTATGCTTAGGTTAATTGCTGGTTCTTATGCCATCTATCAAAACCTAACTCCTAAGCAACTGTGTAAGGTCAGTTACCTCCACCATTGCTGTACTATATGGCTGGTGAACCTCTTGCTAAGGTTCAGGAATCCTGAGAGTCAAGGTGCCTCAGTGGAATCTTAAGATGGACAATAGCTGAACATTTTATACACAAAACAGTAAACCACTATGAATTTGTTTTTGTTGTTGCTGTTGTTTACAAGGATCTAATTTGTTAGAACACTCTTAGTTAACATTTTTTTCTTCAAATAATGGTGATGTAATTTATAAGGTCATGTTCTTGAATCAGATTACTTCAATACATCCAAATAACCTTTTACCTGTGTGACAATGACTAAGGAATTTAACTTTCCCAAATATTAATTTCATCATGATTAGCTCTTTCTGAATAGTGGTCTTTTGGGGGTTAAATGAAAGGATTTATGTAAGTATTCAGACACACAGTACTCAATAAATGTGTTTTATATTTTTGATACTATTAACCCTTTGTTTTCTTCCTTCAACTGTGTATTTTGAGTCAGACTCTTTATATAGCCCAGATAAGCCCTAAATTTCCAATTCCCTTTCATCAATCTCCCAAGCACTGGATGTGTGTGTGTGTGTGTGTGTGTGTGTGTGTGTGTGTGTGTGTATATAACAACATCTGTGAAATGTTCACAATACGCCCCAAGGTCAGACATGTTTGTGCATGCCTGGCGGACACACCCGCCCAGTTAGCCCCAGGTCAGGATAAGCATTTCCGGCTCAAGGCGTCTGGTAACCAAGCCGACCGGCCCGGACACATCCGCCTGGCGAACTCCAGGTTAACAGCCATTTCCGGGTCAAGGCGTCTGGCGTGACCGGGATCCGTGATGTCACGTAGCCACGCAGGCGCGCAGCATGGCTACGTCATTACGCCTACCTGGGCACGCCCCGCCTTATAAAGAGCCGCCATGACTGGCCTAACTCCTCTTCCTCACACGTGTTTTCTCCCGCGCGGGCACTCACTTCTTTCTGTTCTCCCAATAAACTCTATCAGCGGATTCTGTCGTGTTTCGTGACATTTCCTCGCAAGGTAACAGCGCAAATAACTAACAATCTGGCCTTTTCTTTTTTTTTTTAAAGTAAGCTTTTACATCTAATCACATCTATTGCTTACAAGAACATCTCTGCTTTTGTCATTAAATAATAATAATAATGTAATGGTAATACATTTGGAAACATGGACTTGATTAATGACCTGAACTAAAATGATCAATCTTAGAAAGGAAAGGGCTACTCATGTGGATCCTCACTTCATATACCCAGTGTAGCAAGAACCCTCAAGACAGACAGATGTACATGCATCCATCTTGCACTTATTACCAGCATCAGTAAAAGAAAAAGGGAGCAGAGTTGAGTAGAATGTTCTGCAATAGAGGGTAAAGTACTTGACATGGAAGCATGAAAGCCTAAGTCAGATGAGCAGCACCCATGAAAAGACCCAATACAGTAGTATATGTTTGGAATCCACAAACTGGGAAGATAGAGTCAGGAGGATCCTAAGAGCTTGCTGGTCAGCCAACCTCATTAATCAGATTCAATGAGAGCCTCTGTCTGAAAACAAGAGGAAGAGTGATTGAAGAGGACTCTTGATGCCCTTCTGCAACCTCCACATTTGTATGTATGTACACATACATGCATGGTCCAGGCAGACATACACACATGCACACACAGACAAAGGCAGAGAGAGATGCTCTTTTAAGCAGCGGCAGAAGAATATATAGGCTAAAACTGATAGCAGTAACAGTCAATTATGATCCCTACTAAGGTTAAGGGGAAAAAAGAGACTTTGGGTTTCCAGTGAACCCAAACAGAAAGGAGAGACAGACCCATACTTCATGTGCAGTCTGCTAAGGGGTATAGGTGTTTATGTGTGAAGGAACCATTTTCATTTCAAAGTGCATTGCTCTCTGATTATTTCCGGCTTTTTAGCAGGGGGTCTCTAGCTTGTTCAGAGGTAACAATACTTTGAACACAAAAAGGTATTTCCAAGTCACTCCTAAAAGTGGCCTCGCCAGAGCCCTCCTGCAGGGCTGGGCTCCCTTGGTCTACCATTATTCATGGGCAGGCGCCTCGGAACCACTTCCACCATCTGCCTCCAGCTGTGTTGGCATAACAGAAAGTCAAATGTGCAGCAACAAGCTCCAACCGGAATTTATTGTCAAAGCCACCATTTCTATTTCATTTGGCTAGTAAACAATCTCACACTATTAGGATGCTTAATTATAAATAACAGTCTAGCCTTTTTTAATTGAAATCTACATTTATTTAGAGCCCTTTCATGAGACTAGAATTAAGAACAAAAAGCATTAGGGTTGAATAGAAATGGACCACACTATTCAAATAGAAAAAAAATTCAAAAGCTGCTGAACATTAAAGTGTCCCTAAAAAGTAAAAACTACTTTCTACTTAGCATATTTTTCTCTGTTAGTCTAAAACCACACTGCCAATGCTAGCTCTTCTATTGTTCCTGAACTGAAGAAATAATTATAAATATCATAGACACAATAAAGTGTGTTTGCAGAAATATATATAACTCATGGTTAACAGTGATGCTTTTAATAAATGAATGCATTCATGCTAATTAATCACCACTAAAATTATTAATTGTTATGTATAAATAACTGAGCTAAATGCTCTATGGTCATGATTTTGGATGATTTGACTAAAATAAACAAAAGAAATATATGATACTAGTCTGAATATATTTCCATGACTTAAATGAAATTTTGTGAAACAATATTTAACCTTGCAGTCTGATGCTTTCAATCAGTATTCTAATCAATAGCTACTTCTAATCTATTTTATACAAAATTACTGGTCCTGTAAATAAATCTTAAAAGCCATTAGTGTGTTTCAGTTTGTACTTTCAAAAACAATATTAAAGAAGGAAAAATAAGTTTATATTTTCTGCCCTTAAGGAGTTTATGATCAACTAATATAAATAAGGCAAAATAAGATAACAAAGATGAAATGAGGATGATAAGCAACTTGAGAGTTTAAAATTAGGAATATTACAATAGAAGAAAACTAGACATCACTGTTGAAAGAAATAGAAAATTGGAATCTGGAAGAAAAGATGTTTCATTCAGTGAAGAAGAAAGTGTATGAGAAGTTTGTATTTATGATGGAACTTGAATGCAGGTTATGTTTTTAGAAACAGATCTACAGAAAGGTAGAAATGATATTCCAGATGGAGTTCACAGCATGAACCAAGGCCACAGATGAACAAGAAAGGGAGGGGTGGGCATAGGAAACAGTGAGTCATCTATTTTGGCTGGAGAAAAATATATAGACTGAAGTAATAGAAGGATAAAAGAGAGCCAGGGTGTCACAGTGAATACCATTTTAAGGTTCAGTGGTCGGTGAAGAAGAACATAAACTCACCCATCCTACCATCCATACATCTACTCACATATCCATCTATCTAACAAGGGTTTGTTGAGCATTAATAGTCAAGGCTATTTGCAACCACCATGCAAGGAAAAATAAGCCAGAAATCAACTCTGTCCCTTTACTGTTAAGAGGATTTACATATGTCACACCAAGAAATGACCATAGGACAGCAAAATATGCTTTCTTGGCTCCCAGTTTGTTATGATTTGGAGAACGTGCAGGCAAAAGCTCTGAAAACAGATTGGAAGTTATTCTTTTGTTTTAAAAAAACCTGTATAAGCAAAGGGGATCTCCATTCATAGGGTTGTCTGCTTTCTATAACAAAAAAGGATAAAATATATTCTCATTGGAGAAGATACCACTATGAATCTGCTTCCTCCTGTTGAAAATTCTGGTCCTGGCCTGCTCTTCCTGGCCTTCCCACACACACTAGTTTAATTGGATGATTATATTTAAGTCTAAACTTAAATTTTAAATTTCCCCCTGAGTTTTAGTAAATTCTGTCTTCTGTGTATGCATGAGTGCTGTGGATGATTGATTGATTGATAAATAAAATGCTGATTGGCCAGTAGCCAGACAGGAAGTATAGGCGGGACAAAGAGAGGAGAGGTCTGAGAAGTGGAAGGCTGAGTGAGGCAGAGAGACCTCTGCGATGAGGAGCAGGATGTAAAGTACCGGTAAGCTACAAGCCACGTGGCAAGATATAGATTAATAGAAATGGGTTAATTTAAGATAGAAGTGCTAGATAAGAAGAAGCCTGCCACAGCCATACAGTTTATAAGTAATATAAGCATCTGAGTGATTATTTTATACGTGGACTGCGAGACTGCGGGGGCTTGGCAGGACCCGGAGAAAAACTCTGCATCTACACATGAGGTACACATGATATTAAATTTCTGTTTGTCTGTTTCTTGATAGTTCTCCTTTGTTATGAGTCCCATCCCAACTAAAAACTACAAACAGCAGAGAGAAAATTATTCTTTTTTTCTTCTTCAAAACAACTTTTTATATCCTGGTCAAAAGTATAAAGCTGGTACTTCTGTCCATCTTTAGGTGAAGAATGTCTCCTGTCATACAATCCCATCACCATGTAATTACTTTTGTCAGTGGGTGCCTCTGGTAGAAGCTCAGAAGACCAGACTGTTTAGAGCAGTGGTTCTCTATATGTGGTCACGACACATTTGGAGGTCTCATATCAGATATCCTGCATCATATCAGATATTTACATTAGTATTCACAACAGTAGCAAAATTAGAGTTATGAAGTAGCAA
>CABHPP010132186.1:0-28485 GCA_902168425.1 Peromyscus attwateri
CCTGTTCGGTATGAGTACTGCAGGCAAGCCTAGGGTTCCTGGAAACTGAGAATCACAAATCCACACTTCTTTGCAGAAGCTGGAAAAGCAGGGCTCACCCTTCAGTGCCTCTGTCTACCCCAAAGACCACAAGTTCCGGAGACATCAGGAGCATCTCTGGTCCCGTTGCCACTGCCTTGCAGAGGAGATTACCCTCCTTAACCTGTGGTACTGTTCACTCACTGCTCCAGTCCATCTCCCCAGCCCTCAGGAGGGAGGAGTCTTCCCCCTGATTAAAGTTATTTCTCAAGGCAAACCAGTCTGTCACCCTCCACCTCACAGTCTCTTCCACCTTCCTTTTCCCCAATCAATTCCTTCCACTTGGCCTTCCTCCCTCCCTCCCTCCCTCCCTCCCTCCCTCCCTCCCTTCCTTCCTCTTTCTTACTTTCTTTCTTAATTTAGTTTATTTTATGTGCATTGGTGATTGGGGTTTTGTCTGCATTCATGTCTGTGTGAGGGTGTCAGGTCCCCTGTAGTTATAGACTGCTGTGGGATGGTCCTTCTGTACACTGTGAATATGTGTTGCTCTCACTGGTTGATAATAAAGCTGTTTAGCCAATGGTGAGGCAGAATAAGGTTAGGTGGTACAATCAAACTGAAGACGGAGATGAAGAAGGGAGGAGTCGGGGGAGACACAAGCCAGCTGCCCAAGGAGCAGGATGCCAAAGGATCAGTAAGCCACAGGTCATATGGCAATGCATAGAGTAATAGAAACGGGTTAACTTAAATGTAAGAGCTACTTAGTAATAAGCCTGAGACATCGGCCAAACATTTATTATTAATATAAGCCTCTGTGGGGTAATTTGGGAAGTGACCGCTGGGTATGATTGGGCATATGAGACAGAAAGCTCTGCCTCTGTTTACATATGATACCCAATGTGTGGCACATACATCCACATAAAGCCTGAAAAAGTTAAAAAAAAAAAAAAGGGGGAGGGATTCTAGAACATAGAAACAGAGCCAAAAACAGCTTCCTAGTTGTGTCTCTCATGCAGGTTTGGTACAGAGATGCCTCAGCATGAAGGCTGGAGCTACAGCATGACGGGTTCCTACAGTCTCACACAAGCCGAGGTAAAGGTACAAGCACATGCTGCATGGTGGATTTAGGGTTTGTGTTCATACAGACAAAAGGAGTTAGAGATACACAATAAGGACAGGTTCAGACAAAAAGTCCTCTAAACTTCTTACACAGACCTCCCCAGGAGCTCTCTTCAGGGAATCTGACCTTATTACACACTTCCTGGCCTCAGAGGATTTCAGAGGACCTCAGTGCAAGCTGTTATGAGTCCAACACTCGCCCATCCTGTATACCTGCGAACACATTCACCTCATGGCTAAGTTTTGCTGACTTCTAGAGAGATAGCATGGCCCCATTAGACCATAGCCACAGTGGCTTCTGAGTGTCTGCCTGATTCAACCTGGGATAGCATTTTCCAAGGGGGCTATTTTTGAGTAGGGATGATGTCTGGCTAGGCATTCTCTGTTCAAGCATTCTCTTTTCAAGTGAATTTGGATTTTTAAAATCTGAAATTCTTGATGGGTGAGTATTTCCTTTAAGGCACCTTTCCTATTGTCCCAGTGCAAAATACTTGTTTTTGTTTTTTCTTTGTTGGCACCAGTCAACTATAACCCATTTGTCCACGACTGTCAGTGTTCACATTCCTTTCCTTGTCAAACTCTGTTCTCCATATTTTCCTGCTCTCTATTTGGCTTTTAATATTAACTATAAACCCCATTAAACTCAGTAAATAATAGCCATACCACAGCCTGCATGTTATGCTGTCTTTAAACTTCTTCCACCAAATTAGTTTTTAATTCATCCTCACTCAAGCTTTAGGAATGGACAGAGTACAGTTTAGAAACTTTGCCAAAATAAAACATTAATGACCTCTTACTCGATTCCTGACAGATTCTCTGTTCTCCTCCGAAACTTTATGAACTAGTTCTTCACTATCTGCATTTCTAAGGATATTCTACTCTTTCCTCACTCCTTTAAGATTGGCCCATCAAGCTCCACATAAAGCTACCCCAAAGCTTCAAACTCTCCCCCAGCCTTCTCACAAACCTAATCCAAGGGTTGAATAACGGTATGGTCTCAGGTTTCTTATATAACAAAAGCCCTGGTTTTTGGAATCTATCTTCTATATTAGTTGTTTTTCTCATTGCTGCTGTGGAATAATCCTTCTGTACACTGTGTAGATGCATTGCTCTCATTGTTAATAAAAAGCTGATTGGTCAATGGCTATGGGACAGAGAGAATGCTGGGAAGAAGAAGGGTGGAGTTACAGAAAAATCCATGAGATACAGAACAAGCAGGGTGGGAAGTACATACAGGAGCCAAATGAGCACATAGATGAATAGAAATGGGTTCATTTAAGTTATAAGAGCTAGCTAAAAATGAGCCCAAGCTATCAGCTGAGCATTTATAGTTAATATTAAGTCTCTGTTGGTTATTTGAGAGTGGGCTGGCTGGACAGAAAAGTCCACCTACACATTGCTGGAAAGAAGCAGTTTAAGGAGAGGATTCATTTGGGGTCATGGCTGGATGAGATACAGCCTGCCCTGGTAAGGGAGGTGTGGCTGTAGGGAGCTCTGTGGCAGTGGGAGCATGTGGCAGCTTGCTCACATCTTGGCCGACTAGGAAGCAGAGTTCTCTGTTAGGATAATCTTTTTGTACACTGTGTGAAGATGTGTCTCTGTTTTACCTCATCTGCCTAAGGCACCTTCTGATTGGTTTAATAAAGAGCTGAACAGCCAATAGCTAGGCAGGGCCTCTGGGGAGAGGTAGGAACTCTGGGAAAGAATCAGAGGCATGGGAGACTCATTAACCAGAGTGGAGGAAGTATGATATTGAGAAAATTGGACATATGATATTGAGGAGAGGTAATAAGCCATGTGGCAAAACACTGATTAATATAAACAGGTTAATTTAAGTTTTAAGAGCTAGTTGGGAACAAGCCTAAGTTAAGGGCAAGCTTTCATACTTAATAAGAAGTCTCTGTGCCATTATTTGGGAGCTGGTGATCCAAAGAAAGACCAGTTACATTTCACATTTCAAATATTATTTTTAATGACTTGTACCTTATTTATTATCTAAATGTTCTATATTTTATTTTCTTAATCTCATGTTACTTGAACTTCTGATTGTTCCCAGTGTCAATAATTACTTGTTTCTCAGCTGTGCTGAGGATTGAACCCAGAATTTCGTATATGCTGGACAACATCCTACCATGGAGATAAACAATTTATGATTTTTAAAAAGATTTATTAGTTTTGTGTGTGTGTGTGTGTGTGTGTGTGTGTGTGTGTGTGTGTGTGTCTTCCCTTGGAGGCTAGAAGAGAGAAGGTTGTCAGATCCTCCAGAGCTAGAGTCACAGGTGGTTGAGAGCCACCAGATATAGGTATTGAGAACCCAACTTTGATTCTCTGAAAGGATAGTAAATACTCTTTACCACGGAGTCATCTTTCAACTCCCTACATCATCTATAATGTTGAACATTAGTAACAGTGCCATAATGAACCTTCGTCCTGGATCCCTTCACACCCATCATTGCGTTCTTGTGATAAGGCTGTGGAGTAGAATGTGCATTTGCAAATCTCTTGCTATATATTGACAAATGCCCTTCACTTAAGTCTTCAGCTTGGGTTTCTCTTAATGCTTTCCTCCTTATTCAGTCAATAGATACTACTGATAGACTTTAGCAGAGGAAACTTAGTTCTTTACCATGATTCCTCCTCAGTGTTATGTGTCTTCTGTTTTAAGAGCCCCTTAAAAATAGTAGAGGTACTAAGACATAGACAAAATTTAAAGCCAGGAAGGGAAAAACAAAAACAAAAACACAACTACTCATAGAGGGGCTCACAAAGATGCCATAGAATAAATGAAGTTGACCTACCGTGTCTCTTTAAATGCTACTTCTGAAACGTTCCTTATCACTACTTAAGATGAAAATAAGTCATTCTTGGCCCCAAGCTGCATGGTTAGTAAGTTTCAAACAGCATGCCCTGTGTCCAGCTTTGAAGTACTGGGCACTGTCGCCATTTCCTGGGTTTGAAGTGGCCACACAGTGAGAAGCCAATTGCGGGCGTTCCTCCATGGGGGCTTAGACAGAACAACGCAGAAGGCAAGGCCTGGACACAAAGTCCTGGTACTCAGGTGACTCACAGCCCTACTTATCTCTATGTGAGGCCCAAACACAAGTGCCAGAATTTCACTTTGCCTAGTTTTCTATTTTTGCTAATTGCGTTCACCGCACAGTCTTTCTTTATATCCTACACACTTTTGACATTTTAAAAAGGTGTTTTAGCCTCTGGATTTAAGCAAATTGGTTCCCCGAACTCCCCCACTGAATCACAAGCTCTGAGTTAATATTCACAGTATCCGCAGTGTTAACACAGCTTGGTTTTTGCCACGCTGCCCTTGGCTTGATCCAGCTAATCTTAATTTGTATTTACAAAGTGGATTACTTTTTTCAGTAACGAGTCAATATCCAATTCAGCTGAATTTTGGCCCTGCATTGATTGCTGCTCTTTACTTATGAGAAATTATAATGCCAGTTTTAAAAACAGAATCCAGAATAGGTTTGCATTTGAGGAGTTCAATTTCTGCCTAAGTGAGGTCCTCCTGGGCTCTGTGTTCTAAAACGCTTGCTTAGCAACAAAGAGTAAATATGCCTCTGGAAGTATTGTGAAATACCCTATTTTTTAATAATGCTTTGCCCCATGTAAGGAGATGGCCTAGAAGATGACCAGCTGACATGGAGATGACGGGTCACAAAGTGCATAGCATACCACTGATGTTTAAGTGAGTCTAGAAAGCAGAGTGCGATGGTTACCTTTCTTGTTGCTATACAAATACAACAAATGCAACTCCTTCTGGCTCTTGATTTAAGAGTACAGTCCCTCACAGTGGAAAGGCGTGGTAGGGGAACATGAGGCAGATGGCCATACTGCTATCAGTAGTTAGGAAACAAAGAGAGACGGATGCTGGCAGTCCATTTCCTTCCTTCTTTTCATCCAAACTGACACTCCAGTCCATGGAATGGTACCACCCACATTTAGACCAGGTCTTCCCATCACCATTAAGCTTCTCTGGAAAGGCACTCCCAGACAGGCAAATCCAAAGATTTTTCTCTTAGGTGATTCTAAATCTTGTCAAGTAGATAATTAGGATTGACCATCACACAAGGTGGACCTTCTTATTGAGACTGAAACCACACAGACAGGTGTCTCCAGGCATGAGTGGGGCTAAAAAAACCCCACTGTGCCCACATGGATGATTTCTCTTGCCTCGATCCTCCTTTGGGATTTTCCATTGCACTCAGAAATAACCACAGCCGTGTATCCTGTCATTACTGGTCATGAAGAAAAATGACGGTTACTTCTATCAGATGTTATTTTCATTAACACCGCTATTATAAAAAATACATATGAGCAATATCTTATATTCAATATGTATTTTGACTTTCCCAGATTAATCAATCTCTGTTCAAATGGACACTATCTAGGACCCATTTTGATTAGCCATCTTGTAACTTTCTCTGGTTGGGTGGTATTTAGCCCACTTATTAAGCCCAACCACTACTCTCCCCTGAGACTTGATTATTGCTTAGTCTGCATTTCTCTCTGACCCACTTCATCCTGAACGTACACACAATTGCTTCCCATAATCCCTATTGGAGTCCAAAGGCCAGAACTTTTGAATCTCGGTGAGAACAGAAGGTGCGTTCAATCTGGAAGGAAGGGACTCTTGGCATCCTTTACACCCCCCGGGTACCCTAATTTTAGGTTCTGTTAGCATCTGTGTTGCAAGGCCGACTAATCTTCATTAAATGGGAGGCATCCTCCCTGGAGGACTCAGTCTTATAGCCCGAGAGAAAGCAAAAGGTTCTTCCTTCAACTTGATTTACTTCCTCCTTTCCTTAAATAAAGAACACTCTCCTCCCAAGATTATGGTCACAACAGTACATTCTTTTCTTCCCTTCTCTGTGACCTCACCCTTTCCCTTACAAAAGGCTTCGGAATCTAATGGTTTCATATCAGATACTTCCCATTAGGTGCTCATGTCTTATTTTTACTTTTCCATAGAGTGGTCAAAGTTGGCTTTAGCAAGTCCAGTCCCATTGTATGAAGGTACTTCCCACAGCTTATGTGGAGCCTATCTTAACTAAATCCACTTTTAACAAGAAAATCCTATCTGCAGAAATATAGGTCCCATTAAGATCCACAGCCAACACACACTGCTGAGGAGGACAACTCCTCAGCCCGATCCTTTCAGTGCTGGCCTTTTCCAAGAGCAATATGTTCTTGCTTTAGAGGTGCATGTCTCTGATGGGGTTTGAAGCCTGTGGAACCCCCATGCTTTCCCTCTTATCATTCTCTAACATTTCCCCCAAAGAAATCTTGGAGCAGTCCCGGAACTCAAATAAATATGGGAAATATTTCACTTCCTCAAATCTACTACGCTTCAAAACCTTCAAATTACTCTTCACATTACACATCTCCTGGAAAGGGATGGCGGAATGCTTTGTTAACTCTTGGTGACGATTAGACCCCCTTTGACAAAGATTTAGTCTTCTACAATGTTAGTCAAGGTTGAACGGATAGAATGAGGCACCTTTGCCTTCTTTAGTTAAGGATGCACAGTTTACATCCCAAAGATAAAAATGTTTACTAGGATTACACTTTATTAAAATTGTATTTCTGGCCTGCCCAAGGGAATAGAGAAAAATCCTAGGAATCCTGTGACCTGGCAGCACGTGTAGCCCGAGACCATCTGTTGTGTTCCAGATGGTTTTTGTCCAACGCATCCATATGGTGCAGCGTTATGCCCTCCACCTCCCTACCTCCTTCCCCTGCTCTCCTTTTCCCCTCATTCTAAAGGCTTCAACATGCTGCCTTAGGTGCTGTGCCTAACCACCTGAGGGGTCATCCCCTTTGCCCATTACTTTACAACTCTTCGTTGCCTCAAAACTATTTTTTCCCTCCAGAAAATTGGTTAGACAACTGTGCTACCACTCAAGAGACATAAGGAACACATTTAAATTTTTAAAATTGATTAAATTCATTCTTTGACAATTTCATACATACAACTTTCTTTGAAGGCAACACTTGTATAGTGTCTGTTTTATGGCAACAACCACTCACAGGAATTTGTTAATAGTTAAATGGTTCATTCATGCAAAAGATTAAAAATAGAGACATTGTCATATTACAAATGCTAATACTCTCTTTGCTTCTAGACTGTCACCATCATGGATTGCATGCATGCTCCCATAAAGGGCCTGTCCCAGTTGGCACTGCCCTGCCGCTGGAACATCCCCACCTAGCTGTGGGAGCCCGTTTTCGGGTTCCTCATGGCTTTACCCAGCATGTCCGCATAGAGGATAATTAGGACAATGGGCCTGAGTGCAGGTGTCTGAGATGGTCTGCACTTGGCTGGGCTGGGGGAGGAGGTCTTTTGCTCCACGCCTTGGCGTCTCTATAAATACCCTGGGGCAGAGACAGTCGGGGCCCGTTGGAAAAGGTTCCAGGCCCTCTCGAGGCTATCCTTTATTTTCTATCTGTTTATCTCCGCAAGAGTCTCCACAATAAATCCTTCTATCTAATATTTCCTGCTGCTCACACTCAAGAAAACTCTGGGGAGCTGTGGGGTTGGTGGGTAAACGCCCCACACCTAGCTCAAATGGGCATCTGAGAATGTGAAGTAACAGCTTTATGAACTGGCCAAGAAAAGTCTGACTCCCTTTCAAACAGGTGAGCTCCTAGAGGACTCACACCTAGAGGTGTGATGCAGGTCCGTTCCATGACTGGTAATAAAATCTTGAGAATCCTTAAGTACAAGGACTTTGCTCCTGATCTCCCCAAGATCCTCTGCCATTTGATTAGGAAAGCAGTTACTATCCACAAGCATCTTGAGAGGAGCAGAAAGGATAAGGATGCTAAATTTTGCTGCATTCTAATAGGGAGCAGAATTCACCTACTCGCTTGTTGCTTTAGGACTAAGCGGGTCTTCCAGCCCACTTAGAAATATGAGTCATCCACAGTCTCTGTTCTAGTGGTCCAAATTCTCTTGTGTACCTGAGCAATAAAATCACTTTAAATAGATAATAATAATAATAATGATAATAATAAATAAGCTAATATATAATAAACCTGCCTCAACACTTCCTCAATGATCTGTATCTTTATATGGTGACTCTGCATAGTGACTCTGCATTATTGTTCTTCGTGAAAGGCAAAAGTCTTGTCATACAATCCAAGGTAACTCTCTATCAAGTAATATTTCTAATTACAGATGCCTTGGAGACCTGTGGAGTAATTGTCTTTAAGACATGTGAATTGAAGAGCAATACTAGAGAGCCTGCTAGTCAAAACATTGGTGTGGGACAATTTACTCTAGAGCATGTGCTCCTGAAATGAGCTCACACCCACCCACAAGTATTTTATCTCATGATGGAAGGAAACAGGATGCCTGCCAAAAGCTGAGTGAGATGTACTTGTCTCTGGAGACCGTGATGGGCACAAATGAAAGTGAAATGGATAAGACATCAATCAGATTATTGATGGCCCTGTCACAGTATTAGAGAGTCCCAGCTCTGTGGGAAGATTAAGGAGGATGAGTTGTTATGGGCAGAAAGGGCAAGGAAGGTTGTGGGGAAATGCAGTGGAGAGATTTCCCTAGAGCAGATTAGCTGTTCACACTAACACAGTGATTTGCTTTGATATTGTCAACTTGAAGAGGAATCAACTATTTGGTCATACACAGGAACACTTACATCAACACACACACACACACACACACACACACACACATATACACAACATATATGTATATAAACATATATGTGTATGTATGTATATACATATATACATGCACATATATGTGTTTATATGTGCATGTATATATGTGTGGTTTTATAGTTTAATAAAACACACTCATGAGAAAATAATATGATAAAAACTGTGTTTTATTTGCTTATCATTTCCTCTGTGAATTTCCTGAATTTGGAGTAATGGGACCCAATAAGAAGCAAGTGGAGCCTGGATTGTTGGAAAGAAATAGGAAGGAGTAGGAGATAGGGGTGGGGTGGGTAGGGGTGGATGGGGATATGTGGGCTGTGGGGGATGTAGGGAGTGGTTCCAGTGTGAATTTCTTGTTGCTGAGAATAGAAAATACAAAATACTTAGCATTCTTAGTAATAGTAGTGGTAATTGTGTGTGTGCTCACATACATATACATATATGCTCCTTCAATACAGCACATTAACACATTGTATAAAAATATTTTATTTACAGTCTTCAAATGTACCTGTGACTAAGTCATATCAGAAGACTTAATGCAAAAATTTTGTAGTTTGAAAATCTCAAGTTTTTTTTCAAAAGACTATAAAGGGGCAAGCTGAGCAAGGAAAAATACAAAATGTACAATTTGAGGAGAAAAGGAGAACTAGGAAGTAGAATAGAGTGTAAGTCTTGTGTTCAAGGAGATAAGCAGATTAAGAAATGGAATAAGTGGGTGGTGGCCTCAGGGCCAAGATTCCATCCAGTTTAAGTTTCCAACTTGTGAAAAGTAATTAAAGAAAAGCTTAGAGCCAGTTGTGGTGGTGAATGCCTTTAATTCCAGCATTCAGAAGGCAGAGGCAGGCAGATCTCCGGGTCTGAGGTGAACCTGGTCTACAGAGAGAGTTCTAGGACAGCCAGGCTTAGGCAGTGTAGGAAACCATGGAAAACAGAAAGCTGGTGAGGATGAGATCCAATGAGGGACCATGTTCCAGCCCCAGCAACTCGGCAGCTTTAGCCAAGTGGTTCCGGCTTTAGAGTCAAGGATAGAAGAATGGCATTATACAACCTTCCTCCAAGACTAAGGAAAGCCACTGAGGCCAGTGTGGAAAACAATTCACTCCCTGCTGCCTGTGCATCAAGATGTAGAACCCTCAGCTCCTTCTCCAGCACTATGTCTGTCTGCACGCTGCATGTCCCGCTATGATGATAATGGACTGAACCTCTGAAACTGTAAACCACCCCATTAAATATTTTCCTTTGTAAGAGTTGTTGTGGTCATGGTGTCTCTTCACAGCAATAGAAACCCTAACTAAGACAGAGCCTTTTTGTGGTTATTTTTGTTGTTGTTATTTGTTTTTTTTGTTTTTTTTTGAGGGGGGTTGTTCCAACTCCCAGGAGTGGGACCCAGAGCCTTTGGCAAACTAGGTGAGAGCTGGACCACTGAGCCTCAGCTTTGGCCTAAACCCTTTCCTTAGTGAGTTCATGAGCCAGTACACAGAAGCCCTTTTAGAAAGCATGGAGTTTGACAACAGACCTTAGAGAAGCAAAGTGACACAATCCAGCCATACACAGCTCCATTGTAGGTACAATAAATCAAAATTCCCTGTTTGGGAAGAAGTATCCATATTCTTTTTTTTTTTTTCTTTTTTTTGAGACAGAGTTTCCTCTGTGTAGCTTTGGTGCCTGTCCTGGATCTCACTCTGTAGACCAGGCTGGCCTCAAACTCACTGAGATCTGCCTGGCTCTGCCTCCTGAGTGCTGGGATTAAAGGTGTGCACCACCACTGCCTGGCATATCTATATTCTTAGGGTATCCCTAATGAGATGGGGAATGATACCTCTGACAGTTTTATTTTGACCTAAAGGTTTTATAGCATAGCATAGTGTGTGTGTGTGTGTGTGTGTGTGTGTGTGTGTGTGTGTGTGTGTGTGAAAGAGGAGAGAGAGGTGGGGGGAGTTTTGATATAGGATCTTACTATATTACCCAAGCTAGCCACAAAATTGGTTTGGAGGAGTATCATCAATTGCATTAAATCTTGTCTCCTACAGCCTGATGGGAACTGAGGCACCCATGTGCATTTTTAGGCAAGGGCTCTACCACTTAGCTACATCCTCAGTGTCTCTACCATCTGTTTCTGAAAGAAAAGATGTCATGTTCACCAGCCATGGTCCTCAGCACTTGAGTTTGTACATGTCTGGTAGTCAGGTGGCCAGAGAAGTTCCTGGGGGCCAGATAATTCAAGGGTGGTTGACCCTTCCACCCTCTCAGCTGAATTACATTCGTGAATGTGATACATACTGATGAACACAATCTTACGTAATTCCTGTTTATAGGCTTCTTTCTCCAAAGTTTGCTCTCTTTCTCTTCTCTTCTCTTCTCTTCTCTTCTCTTCTCTTCTCTTCTCTTCTCTTCTCTTCTCTCTCTCTCTCTCTCTCTCTCTCTCTCTCTCTCTCTCTCTCTCTTTCTCCAAGATCTTCCTGTGTAGTCCTGGCTGGTCTGGTGCTCACTATGTAGATCAAGCTGCTAGCATTGAACTCACAGAAATCTGCCTGCCTTGCTCCTGGAGCACTGGGACCACCACCACACCTGGCTTCCTTAGGTTCTTCTAAACTAGAACAGCTTTTCAGACTTTTTCTTCTTTCTTTGATGACCATGACAATCATGAGCAAGTCTGGTCAAGTGTCTAGTGGAATAACCCTCCCTCTTTAAAAAAAAAGTCTGCTCTCTTATGACAAGACTGAAGGAAGCTTTTGGAGGGCAGGGTACCATTCTTTCTTTCTTTTTTTTTTTTTTTTTTGGTTTTTTGAAACAGGGTTTCTCTGTGTAGCTTTGCGCCTTTCCTGGAGCTCACTTGGTAGCCCAGGCTGGCCTCGAACTCACAGAGATCCGCCTGCCTCTGCCTCCTGAGTGCTGGGATTAAAGGCGTGCGCCACCACCGCCTGGCCAGGGTACCATTCTTAACACATCATGTCAAGGTCCTACACTGCCAGGATGACCTTCCTTGTGATATTGTGTTCCCCAATATATTGTGCACCCCAATAAACTTATCTGGGGTCGGAGAACAGAACAGCCACTAGATATAGAGGCCAGAAAATAGTAGCACTCACGCCTTTAATCCTAGCATTCCAAAGGCAGAGATCCATCTGGATCTCTGTGAGTTCAAAGTCACATTGGAAACAGCCAGGCATGGTGACACAGGCCTTTAATCCCAGGAAATGATGGCAGGAAGAAAAAAGGTATATAAAGCGTGAGGACCAGAAACTAAAAGCTTTTGGCCTGGTTAAGCTTTTAGGCTTTTAGCAGCAGTTCAGCTGAGATTCATTCCGGATGAGGACTCAGATGCTCCAGTTTGAGGAAACAGGATCAGCTGAGAAGCTGGTGAGGTAAGGTTAGCTGTGGCCTGTTCTGTTTCTCTGATCTTTCAGCTTTCACCCTAATACCTGGCTCCAGGTTTGTTTTTATGAAAAGACCTTTTAAGATTCATGCTACACTTCCTGGTTAAAGTTAACCTTGACCACAAATCTGAGGAAGGATTTGGTCAGATTTCTCTGCTGGAAAGTTACCCACTCACTTACATATACACGAACTTGTGGGAAGGAGGATTCGTGCCTGGCTTCTGTCCCTTCCTCTCCGTTTCTGGCAGTATAGTTTAAATAGGGACTGACATTCAGTGCCAGAGTAAGAGAGATGTCTCTTCTCCATGCTCATCTACTTAGATATGAAACACTGAAGAGAAAAACGTTGGGTCACTTTCTAAAAGATAATCCACATTGCACCTTGTAAAAGCGTGAGTTTTTTAAAAATGTATGCATTTGCTACACGACAGGTCTGGATTGCCGTGAGGAGAGACTTCAGTGAAAGTGGCAAAAGACCATGTGGAGTCATTACTTTTTGTTGCTTGAACTAGGCCTTGAGGACTGTGTTGGAACGATGCTGTTTTTGTACTTTCTTACTACACGACCTTCTCTGTGAACCAACTTCTGGCACCTAGTCTGCCAGGAGCGAACCTTACGACCTTGGGTCAAACCCTTTCATCTCTGACGCCAGCAGTTCCTAACGCTGGATGGGGTGTCGTCACTTGCTCTATACCGATGTGGTCATGCATGTGGTCAGCATGAGTGTATGTTGTTCTGGAGAGGGGACAGGTATGCAGTTGCTTAGCTGTAACTCTGAAACTTAAATAAAAAAAAAATACAATCTAAGAACTGGAAGTTATTGCATAATTCCCTTGACAGGAAAACATAATATGATCAGTTAAGAGGCCACTGATTATTTTTACTTCTCCTGTTCAGTACAAACATTTATATATTTAGCTTAAGGAGTGCTGCCCAGACTCTAGTGGGGATATTACACAAATAATACGTGACATGTGCACTGAATCACAACTCTAAATTCCTAACATCGCTGAATTCTGGAGCACATCTGACTCAAAGGATTTTGTTTGTTTCTAGATATCAGTAATCGGTTCCCTGGCTAATAGTAGGGCTTTTCTCAAAGCTTCCTAAAACCACAGCCATGTACTTCCTCCCCTACATTCTAGATTGTCCCAGCAAGCTCTCGTCATGTTTTTATTTACAATATAGTCTCAGAGTCCTTCAGCGTCAGAGATGGAATGGCAAATGTTCCAGACTGCCAGAGGTGTGAACTAGGGCCCAGCACACGCACAGGATGTTGTAAATGACAAGGAGCTGTCTGGGTGACTTTTAAAAAGTCACATGACTCCCCCCACGCTTTCTATCCTGTGCAGTTCACGGCCTTTGTTCCTAGCTGGCAATTTCTTCCCTGTGATTAAATCCATTTGCTAGTACATTTTAAATCAGCCCTAATTGAAAGCTTGCTGTGTTTTAAAAATACTGCACTTCCTTGTATATGTGACTTTTCTTTCCACCCTGTCACTAATTTTAAGCACGAGACTTGTGTGTCCGTACACGAAGATGGTTACATAAAATCTTGTCTGCCCTGTTGTTACCTGGAGGCAATTTCCCCTCCAGTTACTGCGTCACCTGTTGGTAACTCAGGAAACATTCTGAATATCTTAAATACTACCTTTATGAGATGCTCGGTGTCTCTTAGAACTTCAGTGAGCTGTAAAATCAGCTTTCCCCCTTCAAACAGTTAATCACACAGGATGAGCCAGCAACAGGCAGCTGTAACATTGAAATCCAGGCAGACCCGGATGTTTTACATGCCTTCCTTTCTCTCTCTCAAACTTATAGGGCAAACTTGGCACCATTGAACTTCTTGTGTTCTAGATGATTCTCGGTACAAATAACAGAAGCCTAAGAGATGCTGGTCTGATTAATAATTTGTGGTTTCTAGTGAGCCTATGCGTCAAGATGTGGGTGAAAATTTAATGGCCACAACAGACCCATTAGCAAAGTAAGTTGGCAGGAGGGGTTGGTTACTGCCCGAGTTACCGGCAGAACCTCATGTTTGAGAACAGTATGACCTGAATACCATGCCTTCTAAATGTTTTTTAACCCTTGACCCTACTTTTGAGACAAGAGTAAACTGCTCTTTTAGGGAGCATTAGCTATTTCAGTCTGTCCTGATGGATCATAAAAGCAGGAAATACAGAACACTGTATTTGTCTGGATTTTAGCACCTATGTTAGCCTTCGCTGATGGAGTCTCTAGAGGCAGTATTCAGAAAGTCTCTCAGAGGGAGGTAAAAGTGAGTTTAAGCCAATGATTTCAAGGAAATCTTCACTCAACCATATCTAGTTGGGAGCAAACATTTCCAGCCAAAACCAGAGTCAAGAGGAGAATCTGCTTCAAACTAGGATGTCTTATCGCTCATGGTTTTTTGAAAGGTGTATTCTACTTTCTATAGATTAAAAAAAAATCCTCTCTGCCTTCTAAAATCAAACTTGGGTGTTGTACCCAGAGATGCCTTTGAAGGTACAGTGTGCTATGTGTCATCTGTGAAGCTGTGACCATGTCAAGAAGCCCTGCTTCTCAAAGCATCCTCTGCTGCCATGGGAAGGAGTCCTCTAACTGGTCCAGATCCTTTGTCACTGAGCTACAGGAGGCTCCCAGGGAAGACTAAAGACACAAAATGACACCATGGTTCCTTGAAGAAGTTTCTGGGACAGGTGCCTTTCTTTTAATGTAGACTCATTTTTAAAAATATGCTGATGAACCAAAATTCATTTTGGTTTTGAATTTTGTAGCAAAACCAGGAACTATCATCAAAGCTTGCCATTGCCGGCACTCAGTGTTAACAGTGAAACATAGAAATAGAAATCAAAATGAACAAAAAAGATAAAACATTTTGGAAACTATTGTTAAGTTACAAAGGCCAGAATTTAAGAAACACACAATCTCAGGATCCACTTAGTCATTGTTAACTTTTCGGCTCCTTGCTGAGTGCCCCTTCCCATTCTATGTATAAATATGTTTATTGATCACAGTCCAAACAGTACACAGAAACCACCCAGAGCTATCTTAGCAAAGAAAAAGTATTATAAAGAACTACTAAGTCCAATTTGAAGGTAACTAGGAAGGTGAAAAGAAAAGGCTAGGTGAAGAAAGACTGTCTAAGGAGAGAGCACCAAAGGAGGCCCACTCCCTAAGACAGATAGATGGTGATGGTCCATGCTGGAGAAGTCGTCTATAGCTGCATTTGATGGTGAAGTTCTCTGGGTTTCCTGAGCCAGGACTTAACCTTAGTTGCTGGGGAGGTAGGGAACATCTCATAAAGCAGATGCAGAGGCAGTTGGGGCACCAGGAGTCACTTTGTTGGTAGGATAGGTGGAAGTCAGAAGTGAGCGTTGTCCCTTTTATAAAGATCACTGTTGGGACGAGCTGACGGCTTGTGGAGGGACTGCAGGGTCTGGAGGTGTGTCTGGCCGCATAAAAAAGAACTAAGGGGGACATGGGAACCTTGCACCTCTCCTAACAAGCGTAGGGTCATGTTCCCTGTAGAGAGAAGCTAGCTTAGAGGGACTAACCCATTACAGCAGAAGAGGTAATAAAAGTTGGGGCAGAGATACACATATTGCCAGACTGAGATCAGAGCATAGATTTCATTTTGTAATCTGTATTATTTACTTCAAAATACCAAGGATACATTAAGATAAAAAAAATCTCTTTACAACAGTATTTTCATGGGTATATGATGTTCCATTTTATAAACGATCCGCAGCTTTTTGGGTGAGTGTGTGTGTGTGGAGATGGGCACAGAGCCTTGCTTTGTAGTCCAGGCTGGCTACAGTGGTTTGAATGAGAAATGTCTCTCACAGGCTCAGGCATTTGAACTCTTGGTCCTGCAGGTTGGCACTGTCTGGGGAGGTTTAAGAGGCGTAGGCTCGCTGGAGGACCTGTGCCCGTGGGATGGGCTTTGAGAGTACATAGCCTTGCCCACCTTCCACTCCATCCTCTCTGTTTCATGCTTTGGGTTAAAGATGTGAGCGTTCAGCTTCCTGCTCCTGGTGCCAGGCCTGTGCCCTGATGAGGTGCCTTCCCCACGGCAATGGAACTCATCACTCTGGCCCTGTAAGCCAGAATAAACTCTTCCATAAGTCACATTTGGTCCTGGTGTCTATCACAGCAACAGAAAATAAATGGATTCGCTGGTCTTGACTCCATGATCCTCCAGCCTCAGCATCTGGAATTTCAGGATTACCGGTGCGTGCTGCTGTGCCTGGTGAACCAGGCTTTGGGATATTGAGACCATGTCTTCGTCATGGCTACGTTAGCCAGTGCTGCATTTCTATTCCTGGAGGGGATCTTTGTCATACTCTTGTTTCCTCAGGACAAAGTCGCAGCATTGGGTTTTCTGGGTCAAGGGTACATGCACTCTAAGTGTTGGTTATGCAGGCTCTGAAAGTTCTCTCCAGAAAGGTAACAATATATTTGAAAACAACAAATCTTGGCATAATTACTGAGTTTCATTATTTTACTGTGTATTAATTTTTAAAACATGTTAATTAAATGAATTTTATGATGGTAAGAAGTGGTCTTGGAGAAAGCAATTGTTTAACAACATTTCATAATGAGTGATGCCAAAAAATTGTTTAAAATGGTAATGAGGTGGCTATTGGTACAATGCCAAAAAGAAAACCACATAGAACTTACCAGCAAGGACCCTATCATTCCAAACATGAATTTCACATGTTCTGAATTCCAAACACAGAACCTATTGTAAGAAGGTCATTTTTGTGTTTTACAAATTTAATAGTTTACTTGAGAAAGGTTGTCTTAAAAAAATCAGTAATAATTAGATTTACTCCTTATCCATAAAATACTCACAGTGGTGGGCTAGAGAGACGTCCAGCAGTTAAGAGCACTGACTGCTCTTCCAGAGGATCAGGTTTCAATTCCTGTGCCACATGGCAGCTCACAACTGTCTGTAACTCTGGTCCCAGGGGTCCAACACCCTTGCACAGACATGCATGTAGGCAAAACACCAACGTGCGTAAGAAAGCAAACAAACAAAAAGCAGTGGAATAAAAAGGCCCAGAAAGAAAAACATGATGAAATGAGGAAGGAGAAGAGAGAACAAGGAGACAGGAATATTGAAAAGGATGAGGTGGGGGCATGGGTTACAGCTCAGTGGGAGAATAGTTAGCATAGATAAGGCCCTCGGTTCAACACACAGAAAACTACTAGACACAAAGGACAGAGTGTAGGTGGACTTTTCTGTCCCACCAGCCAATTCCCAAATAACCACACCGAGACTTATTATTATTATTATTATTATTTTGGTTTTCTGAGACAGGGTTTCTCTGTGTAGCTTTGCGCCTTTCCTGGAACTCGCTTTGGAGACCAGGCTGGCCTCGAACTCACAGAGATCCACCTGCCTCTGCCTCCCGAGTGCTGGGATTAAAGGCATGCACCACCACCGCCCGGCGAGACTTATTATTAATTATAAATGCTTGGCCAATAGCTCAAGCTTGTTACTGGCTAACTTTTACATTTTAAATTAAGCCATATTTTTTATGTATGCTCTGCCATGTGGCTTGGTACCTTTTCTCAGTATGGCAAGTTCATCTCCTGTATCCTTTGCATCTGCTGACTACCCGGAGACTCCTCCCCTTCTTCTTCATGCTCTCCTTTTGTCTCCCAGTCCCTCCTAACATCTACCTGTTCAGCTATTGGCCAGTCAGCTTCTTTGTTAAACCAGTCACAGTGACATATACTCATGCAGTGTAAAGGAATAGCCCACAACAGAATGTTGGGGGAAAGAAGGAAAGAAAAGTGGACTGGAGCAAAAGGAGGGCAAAGAGACATTTTAAAGTGAACCATGTCTCCAAAAAGGTAACATATCAATACTTAAGAAAGACATTCTTGCAGGAAATAAGTTAACTGCCCAGAGCAGTAGAGATGGGTGTTTCTCTGACACTGATATGGTTGAGTCCCGTCATTAAGAAACTACAGCAGTATGTGCCCGTCTGCATGGCGACACGGTCCCCAACACTTGCATTTGCTATGAAATATCTCAGAATCCATAGCACAAGTATCTTAAGAAGGATAGAGACTAAGCATTTCCACACGGCAGGGCAGAGGGACTTGCTAATGGGTTATTTAGAACAACATGGCTCTCACCTGATGTGAGCCTGGGTGGCGAAGGAGCCAGTGATCTGGATCCAAAACTACTAAGGAGACACCCTACCTTTAGAGTTCACAGAGACTCCTCTCTGTTGTCATTGGTTCATTTGGCCAGAAAGGCAAGAGCCGCCAGGAAGGTTGGAAGGACCTCTGCCCTCTCTGGGCTTAGAGTGAGTTGACTAAAGTTCTTACAGGTGGGTTTGGTTTGGGTCTTTTGCCTTAGGGGTTCCTTTAGCTAATGAGAGGCAGCAAAGTGTGGGAAGGAGTCACTACTGCACTCTTCCTAAAGAATGAAGAGGATTGCTGGCCCTCTACTGTTTCCTCTTGGTCTGTTTGGAAGCTGGCAAACTGATGTGATAGAACAGTGATAGGCCTGTCACAGTAAGATCTACTAATTTACTTCCATTACTTTAAAAGACACCAGTGTCTCACAGTAAGAAGAAATATATCTACCCTGGTAGGGACACATTTAAATTCATTACGTTTCCCGGCTTTCATCCAAGACACAGACGTTTTCTTCTTAGCTGATAAATCCTTTCAGTTTTTACTTCAAATGGCACTAAATAAGCACTCATCAATTTATAGTATAACAATATCCAGGCTGATTAATCTGTTTAATTAGCAGTGGGTTGATGCTTTCTTGGCCCACTCCAAGTCCAGTTACCAAAATAAAAGAAAGCCATGAAGAGCGGCTGTTTGCAAAAACACATGCCTCCAACGACCATGGGGACAAGGAGGGACATTCTCCCAACAAATGTTAACCCAGGGCAAAAAAAAAAAATTTTTTTCTATTATACACAAAAGATTAAATTAACAATAGATGAATGGCAAATGAGAGAGCTGCCAGTGACCGGACTTTCTCAGGAGCCAACCTTTAACAACATGGATTATTTCGGATAATTCATGGTTTGCCATTCTTTATTCTTTGTCTCCTTTGCAATATCCAGGGCACATCTTAGACAGATAATTAGGGCATTATCATATTCCTTAACTAAGTCAGACAAATTGCACCATGCGTTGTGGCAAACCAACCTACGGTTCTATCATTAGCATTGTCTAATTGTTCCAAATAAAGTCCTCGCCTTTTTTTTTTCTTTCTTTCTTTTCTTTTTAATTGCATCAACTTTATTTGTCAATAATACTCAGGCGAGAGTGACCATTCCCTTTCCTGGAGGGTCTCTTGAATGGGCTAGCCACTAGGTAATCTTACAGTTAATACAGGCTGCAACATGGTAAAATGTAAGAAAATACAAAGGTCAAAAACATGTTTCTGTGATGACAAAAATGAATGATAATGACATAATTTTTCAGCTCATCGGGCCCTTCGCTAAGTGCTGCTGTTATTGCCAGATCAGTCGTGTCTAACAAAGGCCTGCTTTCCGCGGCTCCGCTTCATTAGTGTACCCGGTCGGACCTCACCTCCAGACCTTTTACTAATCTGCTGGCCAGCTCAATAGTCTTGTTAGTTCTATTCACTTCTTCCTGACAGCGGCTTGTCTCAGCTGTAGCCCTCCCAGAGGCTGGCAGCGCGAGCAGCCAGGTTTATGTCTAGTGCCTTTAAATAAAAACAGTGAGAGACAACTTTGGATATTGTCAGAACACATCCAAAAAAAAAAAAATTGCCGCTGACTTATTTTATATTGCGGAAAGTTAAATTATACCGTGGGCCCAGAAGTAAACACAACTGCATTGGGAGACTCTGCCAATTCACACAATGAGAAGGTGCAGGAGGGAAAATGGAAGCCAAGGATAGTCACAGTTTATGTAATTTTTGTTGTTTGTTCAAAACAGCACCGAGGGAGAAGGAGGAAGAAAAAAAAAAAGAACATAGAGACAAATTCAAAATCCTAGGGGGAAATGGAGAACGACATTTTCCCAGACAAATTACCTGAAGTCACGAAGATTTAATACAATTGACTCATGTGCACCATTAGTGCCAATAACACACTTAATACAAAGTGTCCCCAAACATTTTGCTTTGAGGGCTGACAGCAAGACAGAGCCTAGTGGGGGAAGCTTTTAAGGTGAGATTTGAAGAGCTGGTGTGAGGAATCACTCAGCTCAGAGGGAGGGAACCGGGGTGGGAACTGGGGCTGGGCCAGCCAGGGCAGAACTTCCAGCTGTGGAAGTAATGGAGAAAGCAAGGCGAGGAGATTGGGGGGCTCCCTGAGCTGGCTGCAATGACAGAGGAACGCGCTGAGGATAAGTGGAAGGCATGGGTAGGGAAATGAAAGCCGTGTGCAGACGTGCTGGAGACGGGGCTGTTTGTGAGGCCCACGAGGAGGGGGAGAAGACAGATTTGTTAGCGACACTCAAGAAGAGTCATTGTTCAAGCAGCCAGAGGACGATTTCTCTCTCTCTCTCTCTATGTGTGTGTTTCTGATTTGCTGTTCTTTTTCAACAAATCATCTGCTCATTTAATGCTCATAAAGAACTTCCCCGAAGAAAGGAAAGTGTTTATGCTTCCGCTGCACATTGGGATGGCGCCGGCAGATACGGCATTATGTAGAATTTTGTTCATGATGTATTTATGGAAAAACATTAGCACTGGAGTAATTAGATACGTAAGTTGTGTGAGACTCTCAGAGTCTCTTTGGGGTTGACTAAGCTAGCGTCTTACATGTAGGGAAACTGAGGCCAGGGGCCCCAGAAGGAGAAAGGAATAAATGGGTGGCAGATCTTTAGGACAGCACTCATAGGCTGATGGAAATACTTCTTTTTTTTTATTTTAATTTTTTAGTTTTTTGAGACAGGGTTTCTCTGTGTAGCAGCCCTAGCTGTCCTGGAACTCATTTTGTAGACCAAGCTGGCCTGGAACTCACAGAGATCCACCTGTCTCTGCCTCCTGAGTGCCGGGATTAAAGGTGTGTGCCACCATCTCCCTGTTTGGAAATACTTCTTTTTTAAGGATTTATTTATTTTTATTTTTATGTACATTGGTGCTTTTGCTACATGTCTGTGTGAGGGTTTTGAGTCCGCTGGAACTGGAGTTACAGACAGTTGTGAGCTGCCACATAGGTGCTTCCAACGGAACCAGAGTCCTCCAGAAGAGCAGTCAGCGCTCTTAACCACTGAACTGTCTCTCCAGCCCCAGAAATACTTCTTAAACTGGTTGTAAGTCACCATAAATTCCTCAAGCCGGTTAAGCCAACCCTTTCCCTCCTCTGAGTTTTGTATATGCACAGCACCCCCCGCCCCTTGTTAGCTAGCATTCAGGTGTGTACACTGGCCAGCCCTTGGAGACCTAGTAGGACATGTCAGCAGCAGCAGCCAAGATAGGACACTGTGACTAGTGTCGCCACTGAGTAGAGCACGCTCCCTATGCACATGCGCTGTATCCCTTATTAAAAACCAAGCCCTTCTCACCAATCTCTTCCTGGGGCTCTTGTTCAAGGCTGCCTCTTCAACCTCCCTTCCCCCACCCCCACCCCACCCTCCGCCGCCACTTTAAACCTCCCACGTGAGCTCTGTTGCATGGTGTGACTTTGTGATGCCCCTTGACTCCAACCTGTCCAAGGTTACCTTCTGCCACTAAACTATTACACTGGTGTCATGACTCCTGCAGGCCGTCCTGGTGGCTCCTTCTGCCCACTGGCAGTCTGAGGCACACGAGGAACCTGTACTCGGCCTAACTGCAACAGGTTCACTTTCCAACTAACCAGTCGTCGGGCACTTCACCCAACACCAGCAACGATTGTTAAGCCCCTCTCTCTCCTGGTCAGCAAAAAAATGCTTCCTTGGATCCACGGGAGTGACCATTGAGCATCTGGCAATCCCTCTGGTACTCTTGGAGGTGGAGGAACCCCCAACCATGGTCTTTAAGGCTACAGTGGACCCTCTTCCCCGACTCTCACCTCTGGCCACTTGTCATGAACGAGGCTTAATTTTTTGAGTGTGGTCTTTGCCCTCTCGATTTGTTCACAAGCTCTGGTACCAGATCTCGCTCGGGCTCTTAGCCCATGGCCGCTGCTCAGTGTGTAACGACGACTCACTAGACAGCTTGTGCCCACTTAATTCGGTCCTTCCTGGATTGTTGGGATGCTAGGACTTTCAGGCTTTGGACCTTCTTCCTGTACTTCACACTTAGGAATTGTGTCCTTGACCATACTTCTAGCCAGGAAACCTTTTGAAAAACCTCAGACCTCTACATCTAGCACCCACCTTATCCACCTTTGCAGTCAAATCCGGCCCCAATACCCCTTAGATAATCAATCCGAGTGGCTACCTACCAGCACCCTAGATCCTGATATTATATAGAACCTTTGCAACCTCCGTCAGCAATCGGGCAGATGGAAGGAGGTCCCCCATGTCCAAGCTTTCTCTTATCTTTGCTCCAAGCCCTCCCTCTGTTCTTCCTGTTCCCCCACTCAGCTCTTGCTAGCTATGGAATATGAATTAGAAGAACCCTCCACGACTTTCGACCCTGCTCATGAGCCTCCGTCTTACCAATCTCGACACAAACTCCTTCTCCTCTTCTCGCTTCTTCGGTCTCCTCTCCCTCCTCTCCAGTGACAAGCTGTTCTAACCATCCCCTCTGGCACCCACTTTCACCCCATCAGCAGCCTTCAATCCCCCTGCTACTCGCTCCTGCTCCTGCTTTGCTGTGGAACCCTCTCCATCTCTCTCTACCCTGCCTAAGAAGGCCACAGTTGTCCCTTTGCAGGAGGTTGCTGGGGTGGATGGCCTGGTTAAGGTACATGTCCTCTTTTCATTAAGTGAACTCTCTTAAATAGAAAAAAAAAAAAACCCTGGGGTCTTATACATCTAACTCTGCTTTTTTCATTAAAGAATTCCAATATATCACCCAATCCTATAGTCTCACCTTCTGTGATATATATATGATATATATATATATATATCATATATATATATGATTCTAACTAACCGCCTACTTCCCAAGGAGCACAGGTGAGTTTGGGAGCAGGCTAGAGTAAATGTAGACAAAATCCACCAAATTAACGCAGCACACCCAGCCAGGATCCCCAAGGGACTACAATACCCCAGGTGGCATTCTAGCTAGAGATCAGTTTACAGTTTTCCTCCTGGCAGGTCTCTGTAAAGCTGCCCTTAAACCAGTAAACTATGAGAAACTCCAAGAGGTCATCCAGGACAAACAGGAAAACCATCTCAGTTCCTAAAACACCTCACAAAGGCCCTCTTAGAGTACACCAGTCTAGACCCCCAAAAACCCAGAGGGTAAACAACTCCTCATGACCTATTCCATTTCCCAGAGTTTCCACGACATTAGGACCAAGCTTAAGTGTCTGGAGAGAGGACCCATAACCCACAGGCAGAAGTCTTAATGCTGGCCTTTAAGGTGTACCATGGGAGAGATGAGAAAGCCCGTAAACAGAAATATCAAATGCTGGCCGAGGCCATTCAACCACCTTTAGCAACTGCCCAGGCTCCCTTGCCTCCTAAGGCCTGAGGACCACCTAGTTGGTCCCTGCTTCCAATATGACTAGGAGGGTCACTGGGCCCAGGCCTGCCCTAATCCCCACAGGCCATCCCAGCCATATCCAAAGTGCCATCAAGAGGGACATTTGGTTGTTGACTGTCCACGTGGTCTTCGAGGCACAGGGACATCAGACCCAGACTGCCCTCCAGCCAGTCTTTTAGGCCTGGCTGTGGACGACTGAAGGGGTCTGGGCTCCCTTGGCCCAAACACTGTCATCTCTGACAGGGAGCTCTTGGTAGTCATTACAGTATCAAGGCGGTCCGTCTTCTTCCTCCTGGATACCAGGGCTCCTTACTTGGTCCTGATGGAGTTTTGAGGACCCACCTATCCTTCTCATTTCCCTGTTGTCAGGGTAGGGGGGCAGCCTTACCAACCTGTCAGACCCCACCACTTAATTGCATTATCAGGAGGTTTTCTGTCACTCATTCTTTCCTGGTGGTGCCAACCTGTCCTAACTGGAGCTTCTATTTCCTTTGCTCTCTCCATTTGCCTGACCCCAAAACCCCTCTTCTCTTTCTCCTAGCCACTCAACCTACTGGTTCCTGTAGTGGTAAGTTTCTCGGGTCCCACCCCCCCCCCCCCCCCCACAGGGTTTCTCTGTGTAGCTTTGCGCCTTTTCTGGAACTCGCTTTGTAGCTCAGGCTGGCCTGGAACTCACAGAGATCCGCCTGCCTCTGCCTCCTGAGTGCTGGGATTAAAGGCGTGCGCCACCACCGCCTGGCTGGATTTGCATTTCTTAAGGGCTATTACTGCCTCTTGTAAAATCTGTCAAATGTCAGACCCCCAACCCCAGATACTGCACCCCCCCTTTTTCTACTCACCAGGCCAGAGACTCTCTCCCCAGAACTTACTGGTGACTTGACTTTACCCACATGCCCACAGTCAAATGAGTTAGGTACCTCCTGGTCTTGGTGGACACCTTTCAGGGTGGATGGAGGCATTCCCCATCACCAACAAAAGGGCTCTGTCTCTGACCTCCTCCTCCAGGGAGATCATTTCCCAATTTGGAATCCTTGCTTCCCTCCAGTCGGATCATGGCCCTGAATTCACCTCCTAGATTTCCTAAACCCTACCTAAAGCCCTCAGCATTCCTTGGGATTTCCGTATGCCATACCATCCTCAGTCCTCAGGAAAGATGGAATGAACTAACAGCTCCTTAAAAAACACCCTTGTCATACTGTCACAGGAATTTCACCTTGATCGGGTAAAGCTCCTGCCACTGCCCCTTCTCAGGTTACGGGCTCTCCCCAAGTGACTTCTTTCCATCTCGCCCTTAGAGTTCATGTATGAATGGCCAGTTCTGATCCCCAGTTTTTTATCTAAACCCTCACCTCTCCCTGATTACCTACTCATTCTTTTACTCTGTCAACTCCGCTCCCTCCTATGAAACTTTATCTACCACTGCCTACCCCTGTCCATCTCCAATCAACATCGGGGATTGGGTCCTTCTCTCTCCTCCAGACCAATGCCCCTCCTTCTCCCCCCTAAATGGCAGGGCCCCTTCAAAGTTCTTGTAAGCCCCACATCCAATAAGCTTGAGGACCTCCCTCTTTGAATTCACCTATCCCATCTCAAGCCCTTTACTCCCCTACTCCAAGACAATTTCCTTTTGTACAAACCAACCCCAACAGGACCATCCTCTCTTAAGTTTCAGAGGACACCGAGATCAACCACCTTGTCCCCAGTCCCAGAAGAATGAGGCTTCACCCTGTCAGCCATGCTCAAATCTACTGGACTGGGAACCCCATACGGAAGTGGACACTTCCCTTCCTGACTCATCTCCTTCTCGTTATCCTGCCTCTATTAATCACACCCTGCTTTATCAATGTCTTCTCGACATTCCTCCAATGACATATTCAAAACTCTCTAATCGAACAAATAATCAGCTATTGTTACAGGACTACCAACCACTAGCCACAGAGCTGGAGGTGCATGATTACCAAATATGCCTTGGTGGTGAGAACCAATAACACCTCAGAGATATCTATGCCCCCAGAGTACTGTGGGATGTTCTGTATGACAAATATGTTAATAAAGCACTGATTGGCCAGTAGCCAGGCAGGAAGTATAGGCGGGACTAACAGAGAGGGGAATTGAGGGAACAGGAAGGTGGAGAACGGACTGCCTGCAGCTGCCGTGAGGAGAAGAAAGATGTAAAGTACCGGTAAGCCACAAGCCACGTGGCAAAGTATAGATTAATAGAAATGGGCTAAATAGAAGAGTAAGAGCTAGACAATGATAGGCCTGAGCTAATGGCCAAGCAGTTTAAATAATGTAAGCGTTTATGTGTTTATTTTATGAATGGGTTCGGTCAGGGAACCAGGGACTGGCGGGACTTGGGAGCTGGAGAGAAGCTCTCCAGCAACACAGAGAGCATGACGCCCCCATCCCCGCCTCACCATCCATCCCCCTTTCTGTTTTCTCATCTTTTCTAATAAACCAAAGGGAGGAATGTTAGCATTCAGGCATTTACACTGGGCTTAGGGACCTCTCAGGACATGTCATCAGCAGCGGCCACAGGACACTGTGACTAGTGCAGGCACTGAGTAGAGCACCCTCCCTATGCACATGCGCTATATCCCCTTCTAAAAACCAAGTCCTTCTTGCCCCACCCACTTCCTTCCACTCTGGCTCAGAGGCTGCCTCTGTACCGCTCACCAATAAACCTCCCACGTGATGCAACCTCCGTTGCGTGGTGCGACTTTGTGGTGCCCCCTGGCTGCAACCCTCCAAGGCTACCTTCCACCTTTGAACTATTATAGCTGGCTTACAGTTGTACCTTGAAAAGACAATCTGGATTGTTAAGGCGAATTAGGAGCCTAGGCCCCGTATTGCAAAGTTCATCAAATTGCATTCAGGGTAACACAGCTGGCAAGGTCAGTCCTTCAGGGAGAATATAACCTCTTCTCTTCTAGACCTTTCTGACTAAATAATCTGTCAGGCAAATTAAACTGCTCTATCAGTTTACTAAGGCTGTTGTATGTAGCAAAGTGACACAACTCAGTGGTTTGCACTGAGTTATTGGCTCATTGCTCTGGAGTTACAACATTGTGCTGGAGTTACAACACCAGTATCAAGGTGTTGGTAGAGTTGGCTTCTGGGATCGTGAGAGGAATGTCTGTGGCTCTCTTTTAAGCATCTCATGATTGCTGGCCATCTTAATCATGTTCCTTAGTGGGTGGAAGTGCCACCCTCCCCTCTGCCTTCTCACAGTCATCTTGCTGCTTGCTCAGCCATCTCCAAATCCCCTTTCTTCTTATGCACATATTGGGTTAAAGTCCTCTGTAACAACTGCCTGCTAGTTTCTTCTAAAATACAAAAGTCAATACAAGCTTTGTCTCCAAACACAGTTAAAGCTGAGATATAGGGTTCAGGATTCCAGTACAGTATTTTGGAGGAACACAATCCAACCCACAATAGTCACCAGGGGTTTGCTACAAAATGGAAAGGAATGGGTTGTGCAGAGATGAATGGGGTGTCCCCCTTGACCTCACATACTTGCACTTAAGCGATGCAGATAGGTCAGCATGCAAATGAGTGCAAATTTTGGAAAAAAGGGAATTTATAGCCAAAGTGGTCATGCTGAATTTGAGTAACTGAAGAACCCAGAGAGTTTGTTCTGTGGAGTGGCGGGAGGGTTCAGTGACCCAGGTTTTCTCTGAAGGTCCTCCCTGTTTTCACACACTAGAGGGAAATCCTGACATGTTCTTCCAAAAGTGGTTGTAGTGGGTTTCTTAGAGGAGGGTGGTTTTGAAACTCATGTCCTCTTGAGACGTGGGGAGGGTAACAGCCTGGTTCTGTGACTAAGCTGAGTTCCTGTGCAGGGAATTTGCAGTTTGAAGGTTAGGGGGAGGGGAGAGTGCTGGAGGCAGGTGCAGTAATGCATGAAGGAGGGGCAAGTGCAGTAATGCATACAGGAAACTCTGGCTTCATTTCAGGAGCTTTGGGAATCCATAGGCAACCAATACTAAGGCCTGGGAGACGGGACTTTGAGCACTCTGCATGATTCTACAGCTCAGTGGGAAGAGCTGGTTCCAGCTGGTTCCAGCTGTCTCTTCTTCCCTGCTAATTGAAGCCAACTCCTTCCGCCCTGCCCTGTGCCTGTGGAAGAGGATGAAAAGCTCCTGTGGTATAGTGGCCCTGGCTCAAATCTCAATCTCTTTTCAACCTATTAAACCACTACTAGACTCCAAGGCTTCGGACCTCAGTGACTCTAAAAGATCTCTTGGGTTTGTTTTGGAAGGAGAAAAAGAAGACAGGGACAAAGAAGGGGAAACCAGGAAAAGAAAGGAAAGGAGAGAATGGCGAGAAGTAGGGAGGGAAGGAGACAAAGGAATGAAGGGAGAGAGAAAGACCAGAAGTCTCCGGGAAGAGAGTGGACGAGAAATAAGGGACTCTACCCTCCCTTCCTTGCTTTTCTCACCTGTTTTTCACACCCATGCTCAGTTACATGTCTAAAACTCAGGCCCACTCTCCACTAAACATTGTTTGTGGTCCCCACCTCCAGGTTTAGATGCAGACTCTTCTGCTCATCTCTCCCTGGTCCAGTGCCATGTACCTTACAAACTTTGCTGGCATTCTGTCCCAACCCCTCTGCTTTGTAGAAATATTTTTTGGTCCTAAAATAAGCCAAGCTATTTCATACACTAGAAT
>CABHPP010132187.1:0-28961 GCA_902168425.1 Peromyscus attwateri
TCTTGAGGGAGTGGGAAAGGGAACTGGAAAGACATCCATTCTATAGGAATGGTCAGTGTACCATACTTTATGTGATGCTCTTCTGCTGGCTCAACCTTATGAAGTTCTTGATGTTTGGGATTGACGACTTCAGTAGAGTTACGGTTCTCTTCTGGCTTCTATGGGCAACAGGCTGGCTTCCTAAGCTGGTAGCTGTAGATTAGTAGCTAAGGATATGTTCCTGTAGTCAAAATCGTTATTACACGTACACTTATGTGCATACACACATATTATACATACACATATGTATAAAGTACATAATATAAAGTACATAATATACTTAGTCTCTCAGTGTATTCTTAGTACTTATTTGTATTTGAATTTGTATTCTTGGTTGCCAGTTATCTTAGTGTTTCTATTGCTGTGATGAAACGCCATAACAAAAACCAAGTTGGGGAAGAGTTGAATGGGCTTACACTTCCATATTACTTACTGTTCATCATTGAAAGAATTCAAGATGATAACTCAGACAGGGCAAAAACCTGAAGACAGGAGCTGATGCAGAGGCCATGGAGGGGTGCTGCTTACTGGCTTGCTTCCCATGGCTTGCTCAACCTGCCTTCTTATAGAACCCAAGACCAGCAGCCCAGGAATGACCCTACCCACAATTAGTTGGGCCCTCCCCCTATCAATCACTAATTAAGAACATGCCTTACAGCAGCAGATCTTATGAAGGCATCTTCTCAACTGAGGTTCCTTTCTTCCTGATGACTCTAGTTTGTGTATCAAGTTGCCCTCAAACTAGCCAGCAGAGCAATTATTTTTTCTTTTATTAGTGAGAATTTTTCATCATATATCCAGTTCTCCTATAATTTCCATGTTTAATCGTGTCCCATAGATTTTTTACATTTTCTTCATGTTGTAAAGTTGTTGAGTCTGTTGTTAAAACTGCCTGTCAGATTTTGTCTTTTATTTTGCTCTTCAGTTCTAGGATTACCACAAACATCTTCCTCATGATTTCTATTTCTTTATTCAACTGCTCATGTTATCTTGTTTCTCAATTGTATTTAATTATCTATATATTCTTGCATTTCACTGAGTTTCTTTAAAATAATAATTGTGAATTTATTTACAAACAACTCATTTATCTTTATGAAATTTGTGGGAATTGTATGTCTTTTTGTGGCATTACATGTGTCTGAGCCTTTCTGTAACAAAGGTCTTGCCTGTATGTGGGAAGGAGCAAGCCTCTCTTTTAATCTTTGCAGAATGATTTCATCAAGCTAAACTCTTTTCCCAGTCAGTCTCTGGGCTGAAGAGATTGCCTCTTGGATCATCATAGAGTAGAGTTTGATCTAGTAACATGTACTGTGCTGAGCTAACAGAGGGAACCACAGTTGGTAGGCCTATGCTCCAAGATGTGCTAATGAGTGGAGCCTGTGGTCACTAGGTATATTGATTTATTTCTAAGACTTTCTTCTGTTGGGCTGGCACAAATGTGAGCATCAACTTCAGGAGCAGCAGACAGAGGACCTCTCCTCAGGTGCATAGGGAGCTGTGGTTTTCCAGGTCTCTAGGAAGACTTCATTGTATTCCTGGATGGGCCTCTATTCCATCTGCATTGCCCCTGGCTATGGCTAAAATGGGCAGAAACTAAAGCAGGGCTGTTTCAAGTCCACCAGAGATTGAGACATCTAAGCCTTCCTGTGGGGTCACAGATAGGCTTGTCTCCTGGTGGGTTCCTGCATGTGTAGGCCTGTACTCAGACTTCAGGTAAGAAGGTATGGAGCAAATTTATTGGGCCATTTCAAGATCCACCATGAGTATGAGATCAGAGTATCTATATGCATGAACTCTAATTGATGTGCCACACTTCTGATACCCAGGTGAGAAGAACTATTCTCAACCTAGTAACAGAAGGGGTCAAGTACAAAACTCAGAGTCCCTGGAGTATCCTCTGAGCTATAGAAGTTGACTATCCTGCTGAGGGTACTCAAATAGCTACATCTCCCAATGGAACTTTTCTTGGACAGAATTGCTCCCAGATAACAAGGAAATGTTGGAATCAAGTCTCAAAGTGAATCCATAATTTTCCATGGCAATGATCTCAGCACAACTGACATCAGTAGAAGAGTCCTGATGGTTTCCTATGTGGACAAGATGCACACATACCACATCTGCTCTCTCATCTACAGCCATGAGTAAGGGATGGTTTAGAAACTGCTACAGGCCACAGCAGGCAAGCTTTTCTGTATGTATTGCTCAGGAATTCCAAGCATGGGTACAGTAGCAGGAAAGGACTGGTGCCTAGAGAAAGTCACTTCAAGTTTGCTGTGTAATAGAAGCTGGAACTCTGGTCATGTTGACAGCAGTAGATAGGTTTCTTTGTGAGTCTTTGTAGGCAGTGCTGCTCATGGACCATGGCTGAACAGAGGTGAAGATAAGTTATAGGGTTGTTTGGCGGTCCACTTCAGGGAAGGAAGTCAGCAGCAGACAGCCTTGTATGTCAATGCAATAGAAGACTCTGCTCTGATTCCTCCAAAGATGGTTTGGGCAGTGGACTCAAGATGCTACAGGCAAGTCTGTTGGAGAACACAGCAGTTTCTAGGTCTAAACCCATGAGCAACACCATTGGGTCTCTATGTGAAGTGGCTCTGAACTCTTAAAATGATCCTCCTAAGTCATGGGATACACTAGGATTCATAATCTGCACTCGAGGGCCCCCACAGTGGCAGTTCGGGTTCTGTATAGCTGAGAAAACCTTGCATTTGTCAGGGAAATTCAAGTGGCTGATGCCTATTCTGCTGTCTGGTAACATCATTTCTACTTTTCCTGTTTTATAAGTATTTTAAAAATTGCTTTGCCTGTGACAAGTTCCAAAACATTCATTTTTTATATTTTCTAGTGTCTTTTTTAATGTCAGCTTCATGGTAATTTCCTTTTCACAACTTATTTAATGTCTTATTATCTTGTCATTCACCTCCTATTCTATAATGCCAGAGTACTCCCCAAATATAAAAGAATGCAAAACAGACATTGTCTAAAACTTAAATATGTTCCCTGCACTAAAGTTTTCTGGAATGCATATTTTTTGTCTGACAAGTCTGTGCTTTTTTCCTACATGTTCAATGCTAGAAAATCTATCTTATAATGTGTTCCACCAAAGTTTAATTGTCTAACATCTGAATACACGTGTAAACCTTTTATTTAGACGCTCCTTGGAGTGTTTGCACAGTACACTAACATCCTCTGCTTAGAGAGAGGTAGTTATGTTCATGATGAAAACCAATTTTCCTCAAGCAGAAAAAAAAATTACCATTCTATCATTCCGAGAATAATTTAACCAAAGGGAATGAATTCTCCCAATAAACATTTTCTTCTTTAGAAATATTTCACCTGTCTTTGTTCCTTGGCTTTGGTTTAGTGTTAGCACACTGGGTGGCTCTTAAAAGGCTCTTTGCTGGTAAGCCTTTTCATTCTTCTAATTCTTCTCTAAAATGGAGAGGCTAACTCCATCATCTTCAGAAGGCCAAAAGCCACCTAGCTTGTCTAAGAATCCTATGTTTCTAAATTGCAAATTTCAAGTTGTAAAATTGAAGTGAACTTTTACATTTTCACAAGTCTGCTAAAGTAACAACTTTTTGCTGCAAGGAATGGAGGCCACTTCCATGAATTAACTTTGCATGCAATAATAGAAGTATGTGATTTTTGGCCCAAGTAGAGGGAATAGGGCTGATTTAAGGTAACATTAAGCATGACTTCTGTCTTTCTATGGTTTTATTGCTTCACTCAGTTTCCAAGTTACACTGGGATTCCACAGTTCACCCATTCCTTCCTTCCCAAGCTGAGTCATTTAATAAATGTCACTAAGCACCTACAGTGATTAATGGTTCTAGGAGCTGAGGGTCCATGCTTGATGCTGTCCTAGCTCGAAGAATAAAACATACCACTTTGTTTTCCTCCTAGAAAGTTCTATGGTAGAATGGGCTTGGTTTACTATGGCAATTTAGTCATGTAAGGAGGCAGGTGCCTCATCCTGAGCTTTTCTCAGTTTCCTGGCAGAAGGTGCCATATCAATTTGCTGGAGCCCCTATAACAAAAATCCTAGACTGAACGGTTTAAAAAGCTGAAGTTTTTCTTACAGTCTTGGAGGATGGAAGTTCCAAATTGGAGTTGTGAGCAGAGCCAAGTTCACTTGAGGCTTCTCTGTGTCTTGTAGCTACTGTCTTTTCCTGTCTGCGCCTCACTGGTTTGTCCACTGTGCCTGTGTGTCCCATCTGCTCTTCATTTACAGACACCAATATTATTTGACTTGTGCTGACCCCCATGGCTTCTTTCACTTTGATTACCTCTTCAGTTATCCATTGTGCCATCATATTTGGAGGTCCTATGAGGACTTCAACATACAAATTTTGGGAGGGACACAATTCAGTCCCTAACAGGTTTTTATTAATAACTTCTGGTCAACTCTTGTCCATACACACAGAAAAAGCATATGGCTTCCAGAAGCTTTCTCAGAGTAGGAAGGAGCCCTGCCCAGCACTGTTTGCCAAATGTTGCACATGCTTCACTGACCTCACTTGAGTTATATGTTCATAATTACAACAATCAATGTAAATACAACATGAAGTTAGATGGAGGCTGCAACAAAGGGGCCGCTCTCTGAGATCCAACTTTCCGCACAACACAGGGAGTTTGCAGGTATTGTGAGTGTTTAAATTAGACAGAAAGATGATAGGGAAGGACTCTCAATGTGTTCTGAGTATTAAGAGGAAAAGTGTAGAGTTGACACCATTCAACAGCTTGTGATCAGAAGAAAGGAAAATGCAATTGTCTACAAGGCTTCAGTACTGGGGCCACTGGACACTCAGGGCCTGGATTCAAGAACTGAACAGAAGAACTTCCAAGAGCTCAAAACCTCCTGAATGTTTTATATATATATATGTGTGTGTGTGTGTGTGTGTGTGTGTGTGTGTGTCCTGCCCAGTCTGCGGCCACTCAGACCCAAGTAAACACGCAGAAGCTTATATTAATTAAAACCACTCAGCCATTAGCTCAGGCTTACTACTGACTAGCTCTTACACTTAAATTCAGCCCATTTTTGTTAATCTATATGTCACCATGTTTTCCATGGCTTTACCTGTGTGCCATCACATGCTGCTCCCTGGACAGAGGGCTGGTGTCTCCTGACTCAGCCTTCCTCTTCTCAGAATTCTCCTTATCTGCTTATCCCACCCATACTTCCTGCCTGGCTACTGGCTAATCAGCATTTTATTAAACCAGTGTATAAAAGTATTATCCCACAGCATTTCCCCTTTTCTGCTTAATTAAAAAGGGAGGTTTTAACTTTAACATAGTAAAATTACATATAACAAACAATTATCAAGCAAGAGTTACAGTTACAATATATGTATTTTTAAATTCATGTGTATGCATTTTGTGCACCTCATGTGTATAGTATTATCAGAGGCCAAAATAGGGGATCAAATTCCCCAGAACAGGATTTATACATGGTTGTGATCCTTCCACTGTCGGTGCTGAGAACCAAACCCAGATCTTCTGCAAGAGCACATATACTTTTAACCACTGAACCATCTCTCCAGCTCCCATCTCTTGAGGATCTTCAAAGGTTAAAACATCCTAGCACTGTCTAAAAAGAGCCACACATATTAATTATAATATTATGAATTTATCCTATTCCATTCAACATAGGGCAATTTACTGGGATCCAACAAGTTGGGACAGTGTTTCTCTCGTCAATGCTCCTGCAAGTTGGTGAGTGGTGAGCGCTAACCTGGATGTTCACACAGTCACTACTTCCATCCTATACCAGCCTTGTGAGTTGAACACTCCCAGTTTCTGATGAGGTTAATGAGATGGAAAGAGCAAACAGATTGTCAAGAACTCCCAGCTGCTCTGCAGCTTTGGTGCCCACCATCTTGTGTCTCCATGCTAAAGGGCACAGGGAACCAGGGCTGCAGGTGGTCGCTCTCCCCTGAAGAGACTTTGAGATGACCGAGCATATGTTGGGGACACTGATCAGAGTCTGGCAGTCTCCCTTCAACTCCACAAGTTCTCAAAGTTCCACATTTGGGATACTCAGGGGAATAACTTAATATGTAGATTTGATTTCATTCTCTGCAATTGTGCCCTTGGCTTAGCAAATAGTGATTCCATTCCAGTGAGTGCTGCCAACCACTTGTAGCAGAGAGATTTGTTGTCTATTCTTGGCTTTTTAATAATAAATCTTTTTATAAATTCCAGTGACTTTTAACTCAACTCTCTTGGACTTACTGTCTCTAAGGCTATGGAATTGTGGCCACTGGTGTACAGACAGATGTAGGGTATGACTGATGATCAGCCTTTCCCTCCATACTGATCTCACTTAATCCCTTAGGTTTTTCTACAATTTGGTCATTGTTTCAAAAGTTAGCGAATCAACAAGCATGTTTACAATGTGTTCATGGGACATACATTTAAGCCAAACCAATTAATAATACTGCAGAATAATATACCCAAATTCTTGACTAGCATATCTAAAACTTCTTTTCTGGAAAAAAAATACTATATTGACTTCTGATCTAAAAAGACTCACACACATACACCAACACCCCACACTCTTCTTCATATACAGCTTTCCCCAACTTAACTGAAACCAACACTTCACTGTGCAATTTCTGAGGAAAAACACAAAGCACAGATATGTTGGCATATATGACTTTGATACAAGTCATGCCAGTTCTTTCTTAGATGACTTCTATACTATAGCTCTTCCTGTTTCTATATTTCCTTCTTAAAGCCTGTGCCAGGGGTAGAAAACTCTGATCCACAAGCCAATCAAGCCATACGCTTTCTTTTATTCATCAAAACTTTTTGAATAAAGTTTTATTGGAACACAGTCAGCCTCACTTATCTATCGCTGTTTTTGTATTAACCTGGCAGGGTTCAATGGAAGTGGCATAGTATTTTAATTTGAGTCTGAAATGTCCCCTACAGGTTCAAATATCGAACATTTGATGGTGATAATGGGGGTGTGAGGGTTGTAAAACTTTTGGTGTAGGAGGCACAGCTGGTAGAAGTGGGTCATTAAACCTGAACCTTTAAGGGTTATAAAATAGCTTCACTCTTCACCTGAACACCAGGTTTCTCCAATATGTGAATACGCCAGGTCACCTACTTCTGCTGCCAATGACTGATCTGACCTACTCTCGCTGCTGTGCCTACCCCATTATGGTGGACTGATGTACTCCAAAACAGAATCAAAATAAAATCATTGCTCCCATAAGTTATTTCTATAAGATGTTCTGTCACAGTGATGAGAAAAGTAACAGAAAATTGGTACTGAGAAGTTCTTTAGTGCAGAAAAAGCTGTAGCTCATAGGTCTTTGGAAGTTGGTTGTAGGAGGAATGTGAAATACTTGAAGCTGCTAGCTTGAGAAGCCCTAACATGATGTAAGCAGAGCTTTACAGCCCTTCTGATGGATGTTCAGGGGATCAGAATGCAGATACAAGTGTGACCAGTAAAAGCCGCACTCACAGGGTGCCAGAGGGAATGAGATTATTGAGAATTAGTCTAGAAGCCATTTATGTTACATTCTAGCAATGACTTAAGCTGTATCATACTCATATTCTGAATTTTCTTTTTCTTTTTTTTTTCCGAGACAGGGTTCTCTGTGTAGCTTTGCGCCTGTCCTGGAACTCACTCTGTAGTCCAGGCTGGCCTCAAACTCATAGAGATCCGCCCGCCTCTGCCTCCCGAGTGCTGGGATTAAAGGCGTGCGCCACCACCGCCTGGCTCATATTCTGAAATTTTATGTTGAGCTAAGTTAAAAAGTAATAAAGTGGTTAATTTAACAGAAGAAATTTCAGGACAGCGTAATAGTGAGGCTATGATTTATGGTTACTATTCACTGCTCTTAGTCAGATTTACAGTGTGAATTTAGAACAACAAGTAGAATAGAACAGATATGGAATGGGATACCCTGGGCAGTCCCCGCTTCAGGCCCAAGCTCTCTGCTTCCCCATCTGGCAACTTGGGAGCAACCAGCTGCACACTTCTGCTGCTATCAACTGAACAATTGCTGTCACTACACCTTCCTTGCCACGATGAACCTGTACCCCTCAGCACTGAACAAGATTAAATCTCCCATCCATTAGGTTGCTTCTGCCAAATATTTTCTCACATCAGTAAGAAAGGTAACTAACAGAAAGAATGTGCACGATTTGAAAAACCTAAAATATTTACTCTCTGACCCTTTTAAAGAAAAGGTTTGCTCACCTCTGAACTATTCTCAATTTATCAAGCAGAAAGAAAGATCCTTTTCAAAGAAAAAGAAAAGCAAATCGTGCTTCTGCAAACATCCCTCTCACAACTCTGCCTGCTACACAGAATAAAATTTGGAAGACTTCACAAAGCCCTCAAAGCTACATGCTCTAGATTTGCCTTCCTGTCTCTTTCACGTCTACCATTCTCCCCACTTGGCTCCACCCATAGGATCTCTTGTTACTTTTCGTCAAGCCAGGCTGACTCAGAACCTCTGCATATGCAATTATTTCTGTCCAAAGAAGTCCTTTCCACTAGATAATCTTCCTGAATTCCTTTCTTAACTTCTTCAAAGCTTTGCTGAAATATCAGTTTCATGGAACTTGCAATGACCAATCTAATTAGTAAACCCTGTGACTCCAAGACCTTAAAATTCCTGACTTTCTTGTGTCTTGCTTTCTCTTCTTGCCGGTAATATCCATCAAACTCTATTCTGCTATAATTAATTTACTTACAGAATTTACAGTTGATTGTTTGCCTGCCATGTGAACAATATAAAGCAGAGATTTTGTTTTGTTCTATGAGTATGGAATAGTGGATATTCAATAAATATCTGTTGATGAAGTGAGTAAGCGAAAAAAGAGATGAAATGAATACAGATTTACTCATAAGTCTTATTTATCAAGCACTATGGGGAAATATTATCTATATGAGTAAAAGAATTTAAGAACACTGGGTCAGAATATAATCAGTGTTGATACTAGTTGTGCAACTGAACATATACAGCAAATGGGAATAAGAGAGCAATGTAATGTAAAATTATTTGGGAAATCTTCTTGAAACAACATGAACCATTCCCAGACAGATGGAGAAAATAACAAAGAGCTAAGAGGAGGATTCTATGGGGCCTATGTGGAAGGCATGGGGTACAGGAATACTAATTCCTACCATGTCAGAAGCTCAGCACATCACCATTCAGCCTTAACACAGCAGTCCAGTTTGAAGCTGTGGTCTTCCTTTATCAATTAAGGAATCAATCAATGGAATAATAGGGATCTTGTTCTAACTTTCTCAAAAGGTCTCTGCTGAAAGGGGAGCTGCAGGAAATACCATGGAAGCTTCTGGAAAACACTTAGGAAGATAGTTTGGGAGGATAGCAGGGAAGGACATAGCTCTAGCATATATAGACATATATATTAATAATGTATGCACATTTATCAAACATATAATATTATAGATAAAGATGATGGATGGATAGATGGACGGATGGATGGATGGATAGACACTGTAGTGGATAATCTTGATGAGATTTGGAATAACCTTGAATATGGGCCTCTAGGCATATCTCTGTGCATATCATTGATTAGGCTAATTGAGGTGGGAAACCCTATCTAAGATCGGTGGTACCATTTCCTGGGCTATGATTATGAACTGTATAAAAAGGGTAAAGTATGCCTAGCGTGCAAGCATTCATTCCTCTCTGAGATTCCTCTGTGGTATAATCCATGTCCTCAAGCTCCTTCTGCTTTGATGGCCTCATTCTGGTAGACTGTACCTTAAACTGTGAAGCAAAGTACACCCTTACTTGTAACTGAAGTTTTCCTGTATCCCAGCTGGCCCACAGTCAGGACAAATCTCTCTCACCCACCAGTCCTGCAGCCTCTCAGACCCAAGTAAACACACAGAGGTTTATATTAATTAAACTGCTCGGCCATTAGCTCAGGCCTACCACTGACTAGTTCTTACATTTAAACTAACCCATAATTCTTATTTATGTTTAGCCACGTGGCTTGGTACCTTTTCCCAGTTCTGCCTTCACATCTTGCTTCCTCTGTGTCTAGCTGGCAACTCCTCACTCAGCCTTCCTCTTCCCAGAATTCTCTTCTCTCTTGCCCCATCTATACTTCCTATATGGCCACTGGCCAATCAGCACTTTATTAACCAATCAGAGCAATACATTCACAGCATACAGAGTGATATCCACAGCACTTGATCTTTTAAGTTGCCTTTGCCAAAGTATTTTATTAAAACAAAGGAAGCCAAGGCTGCTATTTATAAATATAAAGATATCAATATAGAAATCAATGTATATATTATTGAAAGTGATTAACAATCTATGATGCTTTCTAGTAAGAATGAATAACTGATGGAATTAAATGTCTGCCACAGATTAAGAGATAGAGGAACATTAAATTAGATTACTCTTATAACATTTTTTTCCTTCAACTGAATTATATATTACCAGTCGTCACAATGATTATACATTCATTAAATTGACCAAAATATACAGAGCATCTGTTATTGCCAATCTTGTGTTAAATGCCAGGCCAATGCACCCACACTGTGGAACATGTACCTGGCAAAGACAGCATAGATTCAATATCCTGGATAAGGATGGGATGAGGGGCTCTGAGACCCACCATCTTTTCTTCTTCTGATTCTGTCTGTGATGATGAATCACTTCCAGTGATCTCTCGATTATCTTCTGCAGACTATTAGAAAACCATGTGAGTTTGTTGGGTGTGATATACATTATATTATATTGATAAACTGCTACATGTTTAAGCTTACTTAAAAGTAGACTCTGGAAGCGACGTGAGCCATTCTATTTCAGAAGCAGAAGATCAACATGTGTATTTCAAATGTCTTCTAAAACTCCCCGTCCTGAGGCAAGCTAGCCTCCTTAACACTGTGAGAAAGGAACATTACAATTAGCTGAGGGTTAAAAACATCACACCCTTGAGTGAAGCTAGGTTAATCTTTTCCATCATGAGATGCTTTTTAACTCCTGGTATATAAATGCCACCAGTAGAAACACGAACATAGAACATCATGAAAACAAAGTTTGCAACCTGGAGGTCTCCCAATCAGGGACTCCATCCTGACTCTCCCATCAGGGTTTAATAGTTGTTTCCTATTGTGATGGTGCAAGTGCTGGATTTGATGATGCCACTTCAGCTTGCACTCCCCATCTGAAGACACCATCATTTCTGCTGGCTGATATAGGTTGATGATTTGTATTACCTGTGTGATTCTATCTGCTGCTTGCTGATTTTTTTTCTTTCACAATTTCTCACCCCATGCCTAATAAACTGACTCATTCAAAGCCAAAGTATGGCTATTGTAGATCATTTTTCATAGAGAAAGGGGGTAGGTAGGCCTAGACTTGTTGAGATGGGACCTATCCTCAGGCCCTGGAAAATTCATGCCAGGAGAGTCACCCAAGTCTTTGAGAAGCAAGTGGCATGTGTAAGAGTCTCTGTTCTTTCACACTGGTTCCTGGAAAGCAAGTGCCCTCTTGGTACCTCCAAATATTGACCTGTACAAAGACTGCATGGCAGTCACCTTTTGGGGTGGTACATCAGATGAGCTGGTGGCAGTGGCTATCAACACTTCAAGTACTTGCATTTTATGAACTTGGGCAACAGTTCACCAGCTGTCCCTGCCTGAGTCTTCCTTGGTTTCTACTTCCCTGTATCCAGAGCCTTTCCTACTCCTTTATGTCTATGAACCTATTTTCCGATAAAACTCCACATGTCCTGTAGGTTTCTAAGGGAGTGGTTGTTACTGGTTCTTTGTTTGTCATATTTTATTGTCATCTTATGTTTATGATTTCCTTCATATTTCTATAAGGTATCTTACCTTCCTGGAAGGGAGATGAAGTGGACGAAGTAGGGGAGGAAACACTGTCTACATTTTCTGTCACTAGAGTCCACAACTGGTGTGACTGAACTTCCCTTTGAAGTTTCTAGGTTGACTTAAGAATAAGAACAATTCAAAGTTTGGGAAAATGTCCTTCACTCAAACAAGAGAGGCAGCCTGATTCAAGTAGGAAATTCTAATTTGTGGGCTATTGCACATCAAGAGTGCTCCTAGGTACAGCAGAGAAGTGGGCTGACTATGGGAAACAGTCATTTTCTCAGAGGCATCTATGAAGTGGGGAGAATAAATCAAAGTTGTAAACTGAAATGGTGTAAGAAAAAAGGAAAGGTCATAAGAAAAAATCAATAAAATAAGTGCTAAGAGGGCTTCACAGACAGTAAAATTATATCCTGATAAAAGAATTTTCAGAAAGGCTTTCCTGAAAGAGATGGATCACAAGTGATGGATAATGTTCACAAAAAGATAGATGGGGAGTCCATTCTGGTGTTTTCAGAAAAATGGCTTATAAGTTTTCTTGAGGTTCCAAAGGAATGATTCATTAATACAGTCCTGTGTCACTTAATGATGGGCATGGCTCTGACAGATATATCATTAACGATCTCATCTGAGCATCATAATATGCACTGCACAAGCTAAGATGGCACCAGTCACTTCCTATGGCCTCACTGTGATTCACACACGCACAAAAACACATACACACACAGAAGCATACATACACACATACATATAGATATACAGACATACATTCATACTAATGTACACACATACAAACATACATTCATACATATGCAAATATGCACACATGTACATGCATACACAAACACATTCACATACAAACATGTATATACACATACACTAGCATATATACATACACATATATACAAATGGACACACATACACATAGAACACATCTGTACACACACCTATATGTTCAGCATCAACACTAAAATTTCTAATTTACTTACTAAGATATCAATATTCCTTCAGCACTCCCAACTTAACTTTAACAAGCAGCAGGGTTAGTAAACAATAAGATGATGCATATGAAATGCCTAGCATAGGATCTGTGTGAGAAAGGTTAGTTTTTATTCTCTGCCATGGTCCTTTGGGCTCAGAACTTTTGAGGCCATATCCTTCCCATGTCTCGCAGCTACCTGGAAATCATGACTAAGACCCCGTCCTGCCGCACTCCTCATGCTGACTGCTCCCTAGAGTTAGCAGGGAACTTGGCAAGGGCCCTGGGATCTAACCTATCCAGCTGACTCACTCACACTCCCTGAGGGCAGAGCCTGGGCATCAGCATTTTCCCAACAGCCACCACGTAGACTGCTGCCTGTGTCGTCATGTTAGTTCCAGTTGATTCCCATTTCTTCATGCAGTGCAGTTTTCACAATGTATTTGTTTTCATTTCTTCTATTTTTTTTAAAATCCCTTCCTTTGTTTCCTTTCTTTGTTACCATTGCCCTCTGTCCTCGCACAAAGCAGACGTCTAAGGTATGGTATGAAGTAAAACCCCTTTACTCATCTGGCTACAGATGCTAGACTGAAGCCTCCCAAAGTTCTGCTCATGCTGTGTTTTATGTGCTGTTGTTGTGTCTTCGTGTCCTTTATTCACTCAGTAACCAAGTCATCTTCTCGAAAATCCAAGTACATTTAATTGGTGAGGTAGGGGATAGTGTAAATAGTGTGCAGTTAGTTCTAACAGTACTGTTATTTCAGTGTATACATAATGGCATTGATAGCCTATAAAGTGCTCTGGTGATTGACAGCTGAGGCAAACGATGGGGGTATGGATGCTGCTCTAAACAATGGTACAAACAACCTAAGCCGAGAGACGTTTAAGCTTAAGAGCCAATGTCCCATGTGTGGATTCCAGGGCTAGAGCTAATCACTTCTGAGAAAATCCCTCTATTTGTCTCTCAATGAGGTCCTGTAACCACCTCATTGCTGTTTGTGATTTCCTTCCTTCCATAATTATTTTTCTTCATTTACTTTTCCTGATAGCCTTATGTTCCTCCGAGTATCTGTCAAAAGGCTGTATTTCAGTACCCTGACGCTTGCCAACTGGTAGAGCTTGCCTTCCATCTGCCAGGTTTATTAAAATCTAAACAGGAAAAAAAAATGCCTCTCTACATATTATCTGATGATCCATGTGAACTGCCTGTCTGGGGAAGTTAAGGTGGTAAGTGGTGGGACTCTGGGGAAATAACCCTCTGATGATTGGTAATGAGGATCACATCAGGGCACTGGTTTAACAACCATCATAATCACCATCAGCCTCTGGACTGAACAGAACTTCAACTGTCAGATCCACCCTGTTGCCAACATAGACTACAACTGTGAATTTAATAGGCTTAGGTTTCTGAATGATTCTGCATCTTTTAAAATCCGTTAACATATTCGGGATTTTGCTAGCATAGTCCTATCACAGGGGGAAACGCCCTCAAAATGTCCCAGACAGAAGACGGGGGATTCAAGAGAAAATGCCAGCCTGAGCAGCCTCCAGAATCCCTCCTCTGTGGCTCGTTTTTAGACTGAGTCTAAAGTAGAAATTTAAAAAATAAATAATTTAGCACATAAGCAGTGAGTAAAATTTCTTCCCATCAGAAATGGAGAACAGGCTTTAAGTGGGACAGAGACAGCCGCTGAAGCTCTGTACCACATAGTAAGGATACACATTTAACGGTCAGGGGTGAGGGAGTTCCCGCCTTCACAGAGAATCAAAGGTTGCTGATCAATTGATTAATTAGATTCTCAGATAAGCCAGCACCCTCTGTGACCAGGGAATAGGAAATCTCCTTACTGTCCAGGAAGCTGGCCATCTTTGTTCAGGTACCCCAAGAACCAGGGTTCGCCAGAATGCAGGCCCCTAGAGTAGCTGCAAGAGTCACTGGTTGCATTCAGGGAATGTTACAGTTTCCTAGTTCAGGTCATTACTGGAACAAAATATTCCACATGCACGTGGCTGGTTTTGCTGCCTCTTGTGCTTCTGAGGGCCAAATTTTTAAACAAGACCTGGCATAATCTCTCATCTTTGTCCAGTGATGCTGGGACCTTAGCAAAGACAGTCAGACACGTCCCTTGGTCCCTCTTGATTGGCTCTTTCTGCAGTTTCCTTGCTGGGTGGCTATGTGTTCTATGAACACCAAGTAGATGCTGCAAGCATTCCTGTGACCCAGGCTGTGAAATTTTTAAAGTGTCTCTTCGGCTTTATTCCACTGGTCCAACACACTCCGTCAGTAGCCAAGATTAATGGAAAGCAAGCCACAATGAGATGCAATTAGCATGGTGTGCGGCTCACAATGGGCAGCAATACTGCTGGGATTTGAACAGTATGTCTGTACTTAGCTATGGTGATGAGAATCTAGGAGAGCACATTAGAACAGGTGTTAATAACAAGTCAAACCAATGGTGGCACTCTTTAGAGATGGCCATAAAAGTACCCCACAGTACAGTTGTTCTCAACCTTCCTAATGCAGCGACCTTAATACAGTTCCTTATGTTGTGCTAACCCCCAATCATAAAACTATTTTTGTTGCAACTTCACAACTGCAATTTTGCCACTGTGAGGAATCATAATGTAAACATCTGCTATGCAGGATATCTGATATGCAACTCCTGTGAAAAGGTTGTTTGAAAGGGGTCACAGCCCACAGGTTGAGAACCACTGCCATGGAAGGACCTGACAGCACACAACAGAGCACCCACAAGACTCCCTGAGTTACTGAAGGTAAGAGGTCATCTAGGAGATGAATTTGAAGAGAGGGAATGTCATTATCACAGCTGGCCTGTGACCTCCAAGCTGACCCTACTCCAAGCCTTGCCTGGTGAGATCCACAAGGTTATCCATTCCACACTCTGCCTGCAGTTATTGGCCAGACTCAGGAGTAGATCAAGCTCCTGAGCTGCACAGGTAGGTTTCCCTCTACCTCCAGATATGTACTGAGGAGTGAAGTGGACACTAGGATCCCAGTGGAGGAAGATTACTATTATTCCAAATGCAGGAGACCATCAGGCACACCTATGTGAAACTGGGCCAGGTTATCAACCTTCCTTCTCTGCCCAGCAGAAGAGAAGCTCTACCCTGACCCCCAGGCTGGTACAATTCAAAGGAAGATGTGCACTCAGGACAACACAAATGGCATGCGATATTGTGCTCCCTCAACCTGGAGGAAGATCAACTGAGGATGCTTGGCAGAGGGAAGTGTATAATGGATGCTGGCTGTCAGAGCAGGTGTCCTGTGTGTGGCAGGCCCTCTTCTGTCTGTCTGATGCCTTAGAATAGAGCACAGATATAGTCTCTGAATTTGGATGGCTTGAGAGCTATCGGATAAAGAAAGAACACCAGGCAAGCGTGTAAAAGGCAATGCTAACCCAAGCGAGCACCTTCTTGACGTTTGCAGATGAGAATATGGTTCCAGAAACTTCTCCCAAAGAAACCTTCCTTTGACAGCCAGTCAGGCCCAAGTGGATCATAAAGTAGCCCAGGCATAAAAAACGCTTAAGAGAGTCAGAAAACCCTGGCACATATATCAAGCAGCCTAGTCACGGACTAACAGCAGTCAGAGCTTGCTCATTTTGGTAGGCACCATAAATGTTGCCTATTCTATTACTTCAAAAACATAGGAGGCTTACATTTGTAGCCCAGGGACATCCAGATGTTGGGGACTCTATGTGGGAAGGCTCTCTCTGGTCGAAGCACCCCAGAAAAGAAGCTCTTTGTTTACCATGGAGGGATTTTGCTGATGTAATTCTGGGGTGCCCTGCTGTGAGAAGAAAACTGAGTAATGGCAAAATCAGCATGAGTGAGATTGTGTCAGTTAAATTCAAAGACAGAAGTGTAACCAGCCTGGAAGACTGCTCAGTGCATTTCTCCAGATTGGAGATGTACAGACAGACTTGCTCACTGAGACTGCTTCATCCAAAGCAGACAGGCAGCCTGTGCCTGTGTGCCCACTAGGGGCAGAGTACACTGGAGGTGACGGTCTTTACTCCATGGTGGACAGTCATGCTGCTTGGCCTTGAAGATGAAGGTAACAGAGGCACTGGCATTCACCTGCTGACAGATGCATGGCTAAAACCCAAAGGAATGAGGGAAACATCATGGGCCCTCCTGACTCCGTATGTGGGGCTGCTCATTTCCTACTTCAGCTTTTGAAGAAGGAGAAGAAGAAGAAGAAGAAGAGGAGGAAGAAGAGGAGGAGGAGGAGGAGGAGAAGGAGAAGAAGAGGAGGAGGAGGAGAAGAGGAGGAGAAAGAGGAAGAAGAAGGAGGAGGAGGAGGAGGAGGAGGAGGAGGAGGAGGAGGAGGAGGAAAATAACAGTCATTCATGACAGTCATTCATTTGGGAGCAGATTCCAGAGACCCTTTCTGGTTCTGATCCTGCCTCTCCTGGTTTCTGTTAAAAAAAAAAAATTGCAAAGGAATTGCTTAGTTCTTTCTGCTTCAGCTACCTCATCTGTGAAGAAAGCAGTTACTTTTTCATGAGCACAAAATACTATGTCATAAAGAAAGGTACTCACCACTGTGTCTGCCACCTAAGTCCTAGAAATGTTAGAATGTGATAATTTCCCAGGACCCTTTAAAGTACTCTCCAGGAAACATACACCTATGCCTTCACCTTTGGTTCTACCAAATGCCCAAAAGAGGTGATGCTGTCCCTTTCCTGACTATGCAGACACCAGGATCTCCACTCCTGTCCTGGAGTACCCAGTTTAAGGACCCTGTGCCATGCTCTGTGTCTGGATGCTCCAAGTCTGACTTGACACTCTCTTTGCTTACTTCGCACTGAGACTGGGGTGTCAGAGTCAACCTTTACTCTGAATCTCATCACTGTTGCCCTAGGAACAAGCCTTCTCTAAGGGGTAAGGAAATTCAGTGTCCCTCCATGACATGCTTAGTATCCAGGACCAAGAACACGTTCTCTCTCCTGTCGCCTTTCTAGTGCTGGGAGTCCTAGCTAATAGGGCACATTAGCTTCTTAACTAAACTTCCTTCTTCCCAGATGGACCTACCTTACGCCAAATTGACATAAAAGCTAGCCAGCATGGCATCTGCTTTGTAGAATGCATTTTATCCCACTCAAGATTTCTTGGCTATTTGTACTTCAGTTAATAGTGCACCTAGCACTAGTTTTGACTCAAATTCAGAACTCCCAGGACAAGCACATGTAGCAAGTGTCCTCAGTTGCACACACTTCATTATAAATGAATTCTGAGACTCTGTTCCTCAAGGCAGGTTGAAGGAGGAAGACATATCAGTAAGGATGGAGGACTTGTTTTGTGGGATAATGCTTTTGTACACTGGTTTAAAAAAACACTGATTGTTCAGTAGCCAGGCAGGAAGTATGGGCAGGATAAGCAGACAAGGAGAATTCTGGGAAGAGGAAGGCTGAGTCAGGAGACGCCAGTCCACCATCCAGGGAGCAGCATGTAATGGCACACAGGTAAAGCCACAGAACACGTGGCAACATAAATAGATTAACAAAAATGGGCTGATTTTAAATGTAAGAGCTAGTCAGTGGTAGGCCTGAGCTAATGGCCAAGCAGTTTTAATTAATATAAGCCCCTCTGTATTTACTTGGGTCTGAGCAGCTGCAGACTGGGTGGGACACAGGAAAACTCCAACTACAGACTTGGTCTCCTGAGGGTTGGCTTGAAAAGAAAAGGATCTGAATGAGGACCCTGAAGACCTAGAAAGTCTACCCACAAGGCACAGAACTCCACCTGCTGCTGTTCGCACTTGTCCATGCTCCCAAAGAGGCAAACCCCAAAGTCCCACAGGGCTCCCAGCAGCCCACTTGGTTAGAAAACTCACTGTGGTGACTAAGGAATGGAACTGAGGCAAAAGTCAGCGATCAGATCCCAGCCTGGGAGACAGGAGAGCCAGCACTGAGGCATCTTTTCAGGTCACATCTGTCCTACACAGGAAATGTGTGCATCAATGAGTGTGTCAGATGCTGCCTTTCCATTTATTATCAGAACCAAGACTTCTCTGGCCCAATAAGATTGCCAAATAATATAGAGGAAATCCGATGGGCTAGCTAATCTTCACAGATTTTATCATTTTAAGATTAAAATTAAGAGTAGCAAGTGTGGTAGCATATGCCTATGGTCTCAGCCCTCAGTGGGTTGAGACTAGTGAATCAGAGACTGGAGGCTAGCCTGGGCTGCATAATGAGAACCTGTCATAAAAATAATAAAATTAAAATATTTGTAGAAATCATGATCACATATTAAATTACAAGAAAATGCTAAAATAAACAAAAGTCATTATGAAACTAGGTTTTTTTTCAATAAACATTTTTCAACAAATCATTTCTTCCATAGCTTGCTCCTGCCAAACCTCAGTGACATTTGTGTCCCTTTTGGCTGTGCTGTCACTTCCTGTACAGCACAGGCAGAGCTCCACTGCACACATGGAAGTCACAGCGAAGGGTTGCTGGGAAATACTACAGACTTTGCAGACTGTGGTGATTTGAATGAGAATGTCCCTCATGGGCTCACCTCTTCCACCATTTGGTCTGCAGTTGGTGGCCCTTTGTAGGAGCGTCACAGACCCTTTAGTAGGTAGAGACTTGCTGGAGGAAGTAAGTCATTAGGCGGGTGGGGTTATAGCCTGCCCCCACTTCCTGTTTCTCTCTCTCTCTACTTCCTGTGTGTGGATGACATATGGCCTGTTGGCTTTGTGATGGTTAGTCCAGCCTCACATTCCGCTGTCAGGCCTTCCCTGCCGTGAAGCACTGCATCCCCTCTGTAAATAGAACCCAAAACAAACTCTCTCTCCCTTAAATTGTTTTGTGTCATATTTTGTCACAGCAACAGAAAAGAAACCAATATGTAGACACACACCCACACCCCCCCCACACACACACACACATACAACATCTAATGTCAAGGACCAGAAAATCACCTGGCACCACTTGAGACCTCTGTGCTAGAAGGCTACTCGGTGACTGGGCTGTTCTGAAAGTGCACACAAGTCTCCAGCACTGGCATCATCAGAGCTCATGGTTATGAGAACGCTTGGACTTAAGACCAAGGAGTTTCATATTTGGTAGAATGATCACAACATAGAGTAAGGTAGTTGGAGGATTCTTTGCTGAACTTCCATGTTTTCTGGTCTGTGATCCAGAGGAGAAGCTGCTAATGCCTGGGGACACAGAGTGAAAGGTTCTAGGATCTAGGACCCAGCTGCTGCACAGATGTGAGAAGGTGGTGACATCCATTTAAGCTTTTTCTGGTCTGTAGAATGGGGCTGAGATCTGCACACCTCACAGACATAGCCTTACTCATATCACACATAAGAATGGAAAACTTAAGTTACACCCACAAAATATCTAGTAGACACAAAGGACAGAGTCCTGACTTGGACAGAAGTTTGTAGACCTCAGAATCCATTGTTACCAGTCCAGCCCACTTGATGAGAAGGTGCTCAATGGCAGGGGTGGGAGCAAGGGGCAAGGATGGGACTTGCTTGCTGTGTGTGTGTAACTGGGTTCTGGGCCTCTGATACTATGAAAGAGGCTGAACCATCTGCAAGGCCAATTGACTGATTGGGACTTCAGTGATGTGGGTAGGTTGAAGTGTTGCAGGTCCAGAGCCAGATAACAATTCATCCTGGACTATCTTTAGCCCTTAAATAGCCATTTCTTGCTCACCTCTCTATTGTACCTAACATTCTGTAACTAGCAGATAAAGATCTTCAGAATGTGTTTACCAAGTCCTGGTTTCCACCAGTCAAAAGGCTAAGATCACCATCACATAGATAGCTCCTGAGACCTGTAGCACAGGCTTCTCTGCGTTTGCTGTACCACTATTCAATGTTTCCATGGGCATATTTTAAAAGTGACCTGATTTATGCCTTTCTTTGGTCTGTTACCATAAATGCTTCATGAAACTGCTTTCATGTTGGAACATAATATTTGGAATTACTTAAATCTGTGTTCCCAGGCCATTGCCACTCATATTTGGCTCTAGAATAAACTGTCTGTTGTCCCCTTTAATGGAGTTTGTGTTTTTGTGCTGACAACACTGTGTTCCCCAAAGACTCATTTTCTGGAAGCTTAGTCCACAGTGTAATGGCAGTAATGGGCAATATGACTATTAAGAGAGCCGGTGTCATGGAAGACAGCAGAAATGGCCCCCAACGTGAAATGAATAGCATTTGTCTCATAGCATGGGTTAGGGCTTTCAGAAGTGAATCTAATGTTACAAGAGACAGTTGTTGCCAAAACAGCAAGCCTGGCCCTTCCCTAGACTGCTTGCTCTCTTGTCATGTGACCCCTTCCTCTTGCTCCTGTCACATGTGTCCCCACTATGTGTCCCCACTATGCAAAAGCATGTGGCTTTTGCCAGATGAGGGAGCATGATCTTCCCTCTAGAAATTTGAGCTACAGGACTCCTTTCTTTGCAAACCACACAAGCTCAGGTATTGTGTTACATTTACATAAACCAAAGCACTCTGCCAGGTGTATGAGCAATTAACACCTTGTAGCTGAAAGTTTCCTGTGTCCAGCCTGGCCCTCAGTCAGAACAAATCTCTCTCACCTGCCAGTCCTACAGCCGCTCAGACCTGAATAAACACACAGAGGCTTATATTAATTAAAACTGCTCGACCATTAGCTCAGGCTAACTACTGACTAGTTCTTACACTCAAACTCAGCCCATTTCTGTTAATCTATATGTCGCTACATGTTCTGTGGCTTTACCTGTGTGCCATTACATACTGCTCCCTGGACGGCGGGCTGGCATCTCCTGACTCAGCCTTCCTCTTCCCAGAATTCTCCTTGTCTGCTTATCCTACCTATACTTCCTGCCTGGCTACTGGCCAATTAGCATCTTATTTATCAACCAATCAGAGCAACATATTTTCACAGCATACAAAAAGACATTCCCCCATCAACACCTACTAACGGTCTATGCAGAATGTACATGCCAAGGACGAGATGGTCATCTGGCTGCTGACAGAGAGGCCTCAATGATGGTCCACACTCTCAGAGTCCATGCACATATGTGCATATGTGTATGCTATACCTCAAGAAGGAGGGATGGTAGGGGGGCTTCTTCCTCTCTTTTCAATCAGAAATTAATTTCTGAAGTAATTTGTCACCAAGTGGTCTCCTCTCTTGTATGTCAGAAGGCAGAAGGTCAACACACTAGATTGTCCAGGGCCTTAGTAACACAGCAAGTGAGTGACCCAGTAAAGATCCCTCCTAAGAAAAAATGCCATAGCACATTCTCCCTACATGACAATGACATTCTATTTCCACGCACTGGTGAGGAGTTTCAGAAATATTATGGGAAGTGAGGAAGGGATTTTTCAACAACTAGCAACTTCCTAAATAAATATATATTCCATACCTGTTACTTTGAATGAGCATTTTAAATGTCTTCTCATATTGTTGCCAGAGCATATCCCTAAATCACAGCAGACTGCTTCCATTCTCTCACGCAAAATGTTGCTGGACTTCCAGCCCAGTCTCATGCCTGGCTGACAGCCCTGCTTGCAACCTGTCCCATTTTCTCACTTTCAAAATGTGAGGGAAAAAAATGAAAATTCTCATTACTATGGCAAACCACAGTGACAGACAATCTACTGTCAGACTCAGAGAGAAACTGGCACTAATTATGAAGCAGATGGCGCTGTATTAAGAAGCACCAAGCCCAGGAGCCCTCTATGCCACACCTAAATTCAATCTGCAAAATACAGACAGCCAGACAAAGGAAGACAGAGATTGGAATCTGCTGAAATCTGACCCAGCAGACGGAAGAACTAATCCTCAGATACTGCCAGCCTGTGAAGCAGCAGATTACAGACTCTCTGCTTTCAAGAAAGGGATACAAGTCCCACCGGGAAAACAGTCAGGATACAGGGCAGACACCGGGCACAGTGTTGTGCTCATTCCCATGAATACACAGCTAGATGTATACATGGAGAGTTCTTTTAAGCACTGCTAGATGCTGTGTTAGGAGATGTATGTGGTATGTGTGTATATGCTGTGTGTGTGCACGTGTGCATGTGTGCAAGTGTATGTGCCGGTGTGTGTGTGTGAAGAGCAATTCACAGTCCTAAACAATAATGCAATTGAGAGGGAGAAAGACTTCCCTTGGATAAAGACACATGAAACTTGGGGGTGCTCTGGCATTGCCTACCCTGATCTGCATCCAGATGCATCTTGGGAAACAGTGAACATGACATGAAGGAGAGGAATTCATTGTCATATCAGCTTCTGATCATCAAATCTGAAAAAGAAATCTAGATTATTTTCTCTGAGAAAAGCAATGAAGACAACATAAGCATACGACCTTCAGAAACAAACTTCATACCAAGAAAATGAAAATAAAATCTGGAAGGCTCAAAAGAAAAAGACATCTCTGAAGGGAAAAAGTATATATGCATGCTAGTGAAAGTTCTCTCAAGGGGATATTTTCATGTCATCTAAAGATGTAAGATGGCATAGACAGAAATGTGTTATGAATAGAAGGAAAAGAGAAGAGAATTCTCTATTAGTTGACAGGACCCTGAAGGACAGAGCTAGAGTTGGGGTGCAGAGAGGAGCTGCATTAGGGGAGATGGTCACCAGGTATAGTATGATGGAGGTCCTGAAGTGAAGCGCTTTTGCTCTTCAGAACAAAGGGGTTTCTGACTCTCAGAAGTTTCCAGAAGTGGGGGGTAAGCTTAATTCCACATAGCCTAGCCTATATGACTTCTGGCACAAAGACAGGCACTATGGAGGAATATAGGTTACAAGGAGCAGGGCCTTGGGCTGCTTTTCCCAGGATGCATCTGTCAGTTCTCTGATTTAGGGACAGACTATAACGGTGTGGGTTAATGTTGACAAGAGAGAGAAAGGCTGCTAGAGGGTCTGTGCTAAAGCAGAATAGTATCATAAAAAAAGATGGAAAATAAGGGACCTGGATGGTATGGAGAGAGCAAGGGTGATGGACAGATGGGGCAGAAACAACAGAAGGAAACAATGACCTAGAGGTGAGATTCGTTATACAGAAAATTCAGTCAATTACTGGGAACACTAAGTCTGAGAGGCTTCCCAGAAGGTCATGAAAGGGTTAATAGAGATGAAGAAAGGTTGGTGGAAGCAGTGGAAGAGGACACAGAATGGAAAAGTGTTCTGGGTAGAAAAGCAAAGGTAAGCACAAGAAACACAGACGTGGGTCAGAATGGAACCATCTCTGCAGGTCACAGGGGCAGCGAAGAAGGCTTGAGGGTTTGCCACCTTAACTATCTAAGGGCTTCCCGTCTTAAACACATGAATGGAAAAGAGATTACCTGCCAGTTCCACCATCAGATCGGGCACTTTATACATTCACCCCCAAAATACTTCATTTCAGTTCTGCGCTGAGCACCAAAACTATGAAGGACATAGAAAGCATTTCCAAAGTGCTAGCCCTGGCCATGCATGTGTGCTCATGCATGTGTGTGTGTGTGTGTGTGTGTGTGTGTGTGTGTGTGTGTGTATGTGTGTGTGTTTATGTATGTGCATACATATGTATTTTCATATAGATGCCAGAGACCAACCACAAGTGTCTTCCTTGATCTCTCTCCCAGGGTCTATCACTGAACGTGAAGTTCATTGACTCAGGTAGACTGACTGACCAATGAACTCTAGTGACATATCTGTCTCTACTTCCCAACACTTGGGTTGCAGATATGCTCTGACACACCCAGCTTTGTGTGGGTGCTTGTCATCCAAACTCAGGCACTCACATTTCTGTGGCAGTTCCTTCATCTCCCCAGGCTTATTCTAAAGTTAAAGGAAGAAGAAAACTGTTATTGACAACCCTGTGATTGTAATGCTTTGCAAAACCAAAGATGAAAACACTGTGGAAAGACACTCACAGTGTTAAAAGCATAGGTTTTAAAAGCATAGTTCATAGTATATGATACTGTGTTACCTTTCATGCGTCATGAATACTAAATGACACATGCAGATATCAGTGTTTTGAAGACCATGGTATTAATGTGGAATGGCTTAAAAACTCTTAAGGTTGTTTCACAATCAACAGAGTGGGAGCAGAGTTAAGGACTAAGATCACAGAGGTCACAGTAGAGAAGTCTTGAAACTACTGAGATGCAGGTAAGTATAAATAATCAGTACATGTGATTAGACAGTGAAAATAAATGTAGAATAGTACACCAGAAAAAAAGAACATACGTAAATGTGTGTATGCTTGACTCAACAATTCTATTGGCAGGATAATTTCCCAAAGATCTAATTAATGATGGATATAATTGCTTCCAAACAAGGATACAATGTACAATGTGGTTTACATTACAATGTAAAAAGAATTAAAATACGAACAATAATGAAGTTTTATATAGAAAAATAACCTTTATGTACAAGGAAATAATATAGAAAAATATAGATAAAATTTGGGTACAGGATAACAAGATGTGAGACTGTCACATAGCAAAGTGAAAACACTGTGTGACAGTGTAATTCAACTTTTGGAAGGCATGTGTACGTGCATGCAAATAGAAAATGAAGTCAGGAAACCTCTAGAGTTGCTGTCAGAAGCTATTCTGGCTTTATGAAAAGATTTGTCATGCTTGTTATTTCTGTTTTATGCTGGTTTGCTTTTGACTAACTTGGATTTTCTAGTTTTAATACAAATTGCATGTAAAAGAGTTAAACAAGGATAGGATGTATGTACATATTCAAAGGTGGAGACAGGAATGCAGTGGCTACTATGAGGGACAAGATAATTGATGCAAATCCAGTGAGTGGCAGTAAGCCAAACAATGGCATCTGGAGTGAGCAGAGATGGGAGGGTACAACAGCTCTGAGGGGAAGAGGTTGGATGGTGAGGAGAAAGCGAGTCAGGCTGCAGATAATTACCTTGCAGTCTGCCAGCATCAATGCAGATGGAGATGTTTTAGCCATAGATCCATCTGCAAGGAGTTGGCAAGTCTTAGAAGAAACTGTGCTCCTACCAGCTTTAAAGGATAAGCAAGAGTCTATAGAACAGCGAGACAAGGAAGCCAGTTCTGCCAGGAGTCTATGTTCTCCCCTCCAGCTTGTCTAATGTCAGCCATCCCCAGCTAAACCGCAAACACAGTCACCAAGTTTGAATTTACATTTTCAAGTGGAAACAGGAGCACTGTTCCCTCTGGAACCCATGGGCACATTAAGTCAGAGTCTGTTCTCCCATCCAGGCTCTAGCAATCCCCTGACACCTCTGCCCAAGGCAGAGTGTGTCACAAGAAGGGACCACACTGTCAAGCTCCTGTTTTCTCTCGCATGGGGAGCTCCTGGGAATAGCAAAGCAGCCAAGCACAGCACAGTTACTATTTTTAGGAAATTTTCATTTGACCCCAATGACTTACAGTGATAAACTGATGTTTCATTGCCCAATAATAATCAACATGACCTTGGAGACCAAGGTATCCTTTCCCTTAGGACCTGCTCCAAACACCATCCAGCAGACTGGAGTGCCTGTACAGACACAATCATCACACTGACAGGTTCTGGCTGAGGACTCTGAGTGCCTGAGGATTTGAAAAAAGCATGGTTTCCTATGCATGATGGAAGGAATGCACATTTTCAAACAGAGAATAAAGGCGGTCTATGGCTTACAAACACTTGAAACAGGAACAAGCCATTGGTATTCTTGTTCACATCTCCACTGAAATTCTTTGTCAGACAATTTTTCACATGATCTAATTAGCATTTTTACTGGTTATGATTTATAGCAACAATAATGGCAATAATTAAAATAATGAAGATATTTGCTACTGTGTGTCAAGCCCTGTTTAATCTTTATAGCAACCACACAAGGAAGATACCTTAATTTCTACATTTATCAGAGAGAGAATGTATTCATGCGGTTGATCTGAAGCCCATCTACCTCTCATTGATGACTTACTCTTTCATGATTGTCTTCAGTTATGTACCCAACAGTGACCCCACCAGTCTCCAAGGAAGAATTCCAAATCTGTGGCCAAACAGATTATCTTGGCTTAAACCACCTAACAAAACACAAAGACAGGGACATGGGAAAGGGTCTTATGGGGGAGGGGACTGATAGCAATGAGGAGAGGGTAGAAAGGGTAGGAAAGGGGAGGGAAGGGGGAGAGAAGGGGGGAGGTGACAGGAGACAAAACGCCTTATCTACATGAATGAAGTTGCCAAACAGCAAATTCAATCAATGAAAATTTCACATTGACCTTTCCCCTCAATGTCACACAAGCCTAAATTGTTAGTGGGTTTTTCCAAACATGTAATTAAATATTGACTTTCTTGGTTTATCGCCACTTCTGACTGGATCTTGAAATCCATGTTAGCTCACATAAAGGGTAACTCCTGGACTATTCAGCTATATTATCACACAAAGTGGTGCCAAAAATACACCTGAAAATGCTGGAAAAATAACTCACATCATGCAACTTCCAGCCTAGAGCTGACAGCCTTTGTTCCAAGTTAGACATATATCCCCCAGTTCTACCCATAAGCCCCCATAACTTTACTTCTGACACGCACGATCTCCTTCCAAGATCCGGAAAGTCTCTTCTAACACAGTGTGAGACATCTGTAAGGACAATGTATGTTTAGAACATACTATACAGGGATAGGACAGATGGCTATGTCCTCAAGAGGCCTGGGGTAGGACCCAGGAATCTCACTTTCAGTTCTCTCTCTGTCAAAGTCATCATTGCTCAGGTAGTTTTGAAAACATATTTTAAAACCTGTGAAGCAGAGAGAGCACTTTGCAGTGAGCACATAGTAGTTAGCAGCATAGAGTTATAAGGTCTTAAGGTCAAATCTCATCTCTGTACCTAAATAGCTGATTATCATAGCAAGTCATTTAATTTCAAAAGCCCCAATTTCTTTGCTTTTAAATGAGGAAGCAATATTATACAATTACTAAATAACATTTTCATATGCAAAATATTTAGCGTTAGTGTCCAGGAGCAATAAGGAGTGTTATTGCTACTATGTTATGTGAAAAGAACAGACAGCTAGCACTACAGTGTGCAAATATCTTCACTGTAGTGGACAGTAGTGACTACATCCAAGTCCCTGAACATCTGCTGCCTGTGGGGTCAGGTGAGGGAATTATCGGAATAAAAGTAGCAGCAAGGTACTCAAATGGATGGTACATTTAGATTTCCACTTGAAAAGGGAACAAAATGTGGCAAGTTTCTCTGAAGCCACCTAAGCACACTGAGATCTTGGCACAGTATTCTGCTGGCTGCCACAGCATTTTCCAAGAAGAGACAATGCCCCAAGAGTAAAGTGTAAGACACTAGAGCTGGGGATAGGCATCACAGAACACCTCATTTTACCCACAGCATACACGTGGAGTTCCTACGTCCTGTTAATTGCAGCAATGCCCCTGGGATTGGGGTCATACTGACAACCATATGATGAGCTTGGTTTATCTCCATTGAGGGTCCTGAATAGTGGGAGACTAGTTCACTTTATAGTGAAGCTGAGGTTCATGCCCTAGTTAACAGACTCCAGAGCCTGTGCTCCTAACCATAGTCTTCACATAACTGCCCATGGGACCCAGAGCTCAGTGAGGACACCAGGATGTGGGTGGAGGCTAGTAGAGATGGTTTCTGCTCCAGACAGGATGCTATTGCCAGCTTCTCAGTAAGGGAAGTCAGACCTGGAGGAAACACTTGCCAAAGATACATCACTAAAAGTCTATTGCCCAAGATACACACAGAATTTCAAAATTCAACAGTAGGAAAGGGGAAGAGCCTGATTTGAAATGAACAGAAAGACCAAGATCCTTCTCCAATGACAACATGCAGACAGCAGGTACTCCATGTCAATTACATGGGAAACACATCCAAGAACGTGAGAAATCCTGTATACCTAGCAGAATGACCCAAACCCAGAACAACTGGAAATTCCAAAGGTTGGGGAAGATCAGGAAAGACTGATTTTCTTACTAGTTGCTGGTAGCAGAGCAAACAGACAGTCACTTTGGAAGGCAGTTTGGTAGTTTGTTATAAGGCATGCTCTTGCCATATGACTGGTCAGCTATTACATGCTTTGGAATTTATCAAAAAGAAATGGACATTTGTGT
>CABHPP010132188.1:0-27631 GCA_902168425.1 Peromyscus attwateri
GGTAGTATATTATGATTAAATGATAATTCACAAAGGCAAACTATATTGAATTTGGGCTTTGGGACTTCAGGTTTGGACTTTAATTTACAAAAAGATTCAATATTTAGATTCAGTTTCTCTCAGAAAAAATTGCAATGATAGGAATTTTTATATTCAACTTTGGGACATCTCTAAAATGGTAATACTTCTCTGTTAGAAGTTCTTGGCATTATTATCTTAGCTTACTGTAAAACCCTTAGGCCCTACCAGAAAAATGAGCTTGGATGTAATTTAGCATAACAAATACCCTAAGCAATGAAATGTGAGGCCATGAGCAGAGCTTGTGTATATCACAAAGGGTTCTGCCTACCCTCTGCTCTAATGTGATTCCTTCATGAAAATGGCAGCAGTTTCTGTACACTTAGCCTGCCTGTCTGAATGGTTACTTCATCCTTAGATCCCTGCCAGTTATCTTCTCTGATGCTATTGAAGAGACATAGGGTACCTTATATTCAGCTTGACATCATGACTAATACCCCTTTCACCCAAACACATGTAATTTTCATGTGGTCTGTCCAATTTACCTGGGTATAATTAGCCTGTAGTTTAATGAAATTTTGTGGTTTTTGCTTTAGCATAGCCTTGACTAAACTTTTCATTCTTTTGCTTACCATGTCCCAGGTCATCTAAGACCTGACCCTAATGCTGATCCTGAAGTTGTTTTCCTGGGGCCTTTTATTGCAGCCAAATAATAAATTGAATTCTGTAATTATGTCCAGTATGGATTTAAAGTTTTTTTCAACTTAATTTTTTCTTCCACAACAAGAGTTGAATCTTGGGACTGAGCATGGTAGGTAAGAATTCTCTACTGAGCTATACCATAGCAATTAGGGTTAGAGTCTTGCTATGTAGCTTAAGCTATCCTTGTACTCCCTTCATAACCAAGGCTAGCTTTGAACTTGAGAACCTCTTGCCTCCGCTTCCTGAGTGCTGGGATTACAGGTGTATACCACCATACCTGGCTTCATATCTGAACTTCTTTAGGAAGGTAAGTTGAGCTGAATTACAAAAATCATTTTTGTTGTAGGAGTAGAGAATTGAAAGTGCAAAATAAAAAGTAGATACATTATTGAGGAAAGCATTGTTTTTCTTGATAAGTAGTGATAAAATATTTAAATCATAGAATTTCACATTTTAAATCAGTTTAGTTCATATTTCACAGTTGTCATAATAGGATTATCAGAGATATCAAAGTTCTTTTCTTCCTAATTAATTTGTGGAGTTCTGATGTAAACTCAGATCCACCTGGCTCTAGAGCTTGAGGCTCAATCTGCTGAGAATCGGGACCCTCATTTTACTGTGTTTGACCCTCCATGATCTCCATGATCTGTCTTACTCTTTCATGAATTTGTTCACCAGGGTAGGAGCTGGATTGTTTGAACTGAATAGGAAGGTTAATTGTTGCCCAAACAGGAAATGTCAGGTGCCATAGAACATAATACTTTTCTTAAATATGTTTTGTGGATGCTGTTGATTTGTTCCATTTTGTTTTCAACTTTGGATCCCATGGTAACTTGATGCAGGCATCAGGTTCCATAAGAACTGGGCTTCCTGCCCAGATCCCAACTTACATGTGGATTGTAGAAAGTTACTTAAACTCTTCAAGCACCAGCCACACATGTAAAGTACAGAGTTAGGTCAGTGTTCTGTTAGATTTTTCTGTGAAGATCAAATGAATGGTTTCTAGCACAGTGTCAGAGACTAGAGAGAACTCAATGAATGAGAAACACAATAGTGACACCACATTGTGTTCCCAGAGAAAGCTTGGCATAAAACCTACTGAGGTGCATTCCTTTCTTTCTTCTTGGGGGTAAAGAAAATCGTGCCAGACAGAGAATTTGTCTCCTTAGGTGGAGATGTGGGAGTTAGGGCCAGAGTCTACCATTAATCATCCAATGGTGTGTGTCTAGGGATTACCAAAAGACAGGTGAAGAAGTTTTATTCTGCGTAAGACTAAAGAATTGTAACAGTCTCAAGGCAGCAAGTGTGCATTTCATTAACTGAAATTATTACCTGTATATTCTACTGGCTCTCCTATGATATGATGAATGTAGAGAATATGCCACCATGTAATTTTCTGTGTAGATTTTATGGGCTATACCCATCAAGGGTTCATTTAGGGAAGTATATCACTATGTGTCTCATGAACACAAAAGATTGTTTTTTAATAGCAATTGACTTTACATAAAAGTAGGGGTATCTGGAAGATATAAGTTATTGAAGAGAGTTCAAGGACTAAGCAGGTGCATCTTGAGACAGGAGCATGAGTAGCAAATCAAAGCTTGCAAAGGAAGTGAAAGTCATTACACGTCCAGTAGCCAAGGTAAATCCACAAAGAGAAAGCTTGTGTAGAGGTCTGCGTAGGAGGGACAAAACAAACCTTTGGTGGTAGACTTATATCCAGCATTGAACGGCAAATGAGAAGACAAACTTGACACAGAGTGGAAGAGCGTGTGTGGAGGAGTTGGGGTGCCGTGGGTTCTTCTGTAGCTTTTATCTCTTAGTTATCCATGAGGATCAACCTCCTGGTAATGGTTGAAGCTGCTTTGCTTCCTTTTCCAAATCCCATGCAGCTCTTTGCTTCTTCTCCTTCAGCCAACTCAGTTAGAATTTTAGAGGGCTGGAAGGATGGCTCCATGGTTAAAAGTACTTGCTGGTCTTCCAAAAGGACCAAGGTTTATTTCCTGGTATCTACGTTGAGCAGCTTACAACTGCCTGCCTCTAACTCAAGGCTATTCCACGACCTCTTCTGGCCTTTTTGAGCACACAAACACATTCCACCACCACCAATAATAACAATAATAAAAAATGATGATAATGATGATGGTGATAATAATAAATAATGTATTCTGGAAAATATATTCAGTTTTTCTAAATTGTCATAGAATAGCACATTGATTTGCTTATTTCACTTGTAGTAAGAAGAATAATGGTCCCCTTAAGATGCTCCAAACCTATGAATATGCTATCTTACATGAAAAAATGAATTTTTTGAACTTCACAGTTCTAATTAAGGTTAAGAAACCAGAATGAAGAAAGTTTTTCTAGAAGTATCTAATTGAGTCTCTTACTTTTCTTTGAAGAAGAATCCTTCCAGCTTGAGTTCAGGGGCTGAGGCACACACAATTGATATTCCTGTCAAACTTTTAACGAAACTCTATTAATTAAACTTGTGTTGTTTCTAGCCACCATAATATGTGGTAAATGGTTATAGCAGCAATAGAAAATCAATATGAAAATTCCTGCTACTGGGAGCAGAAATGCTTGGACAAGTATTCTAGACTCACATGTACAAGGTGATATAGAGTATTTTTTCAAGGGCAGTTTAATAAAGAGAATTAGTGGTTTATATGATATATTGTCCTTAAATTGCTTTCCAAAGTGACACTATCACATTACATAGACAATGAGGACAACAAAATTTGATAAGGTTTTGAGTAGGCTTCATGGACTCCTGGGTCAAGCAGGAGAAATTTGGCATTATTACATTAGTATGCTTTCTGCTTCATCCATAGTCTCTTTCTAATTAGTAAGCACTCCAATCATTTTCTGTAAAACATTGAAATGTTACAACTTTATAGGATCATCTTTTTATTTAGACATCTTATATTTATGTTCTTTTAAATTATAGTAGAATTCTGTTCGCTGTTGAAATGCAAATACTATTGATTGTTTTATATTAGTTTAGAATCCATCAACCTTATAAAATGCATATCTAAAAATAGTATTAAACATTTCTTCACACAAAAATCTTATCATCTGTGAATAATAAAAGTTTTTCCAATTTCAACTTGGATAAATTTTATTTATTTTTCTTTTCTTACTAATTGTCTAGGAATGTTAGTGGAATAATGTTGAGTATGACCTTGAAAAAGAATGCCAATATTTTGTCATTAGGTATGAGAAACATTTATTTCTATAGATGTCTTATATTAAATAAAATTCTCATTTATTTATTTTGTGTGTTTGGAGGTGGATAGCACATGCTGCAGTGTGTATTCAATGGTTATAGGAAATCCACTGAAGTTGGTTTTCTTTATTTACCATACAGCTTCTGGGATTTTTACCTGCTGGGTTATCTTGCCAGTCTCTCAAAAATATCTTTTATAGGTTAAGGAAATTATTCTTCCTTTCCAGTTTGCTAGATCTTTTTTACATTGATTTTATTTTTATAGTAGTTTTAAGAATATATATGTATATATCTCCTAACCATACTCTTAGCCTTGTCTTAGTCATATCGGGTCACTGTAACAAAATACCATAAGCTATGTGGCTTAGACATGAGACAGTGCAGTAATATAGTTATTCCCTAGAGCTTTGGAGACTGAGATGTCTATGGTCCAGGCGATGGCTGATTTAGAGGTTGAGGTGGTAGAAAATTTGGTAATTGGTCAGGCTTGACTATCAAATAGCACCTTCTCATTGTATCCTCACAAGGCAGAGAGAAAGAATGAGAAGGGGAGGGGACACTTGGCCTTTTCTTGTATAGACAATAATCCCATTTTGAGGATCTCACATATCCTCATGTAATGAAATTTCCCCCAAAGGCTTGATCTTTGAATTACCAGTGCATTGTGAATAAGGCTTTAGCACATAATTTAGCTGGGACATAGTACACTATATATCACTTGCCTTATATTCAGCATTCTGCGAAGGTGGTACATTTTTATCAATGAACTTGCATTCATACATTGCTATACAAAAAGACTTTTAGATGATATAATTAATGAATGTAGAATCTTGTCTATTACTTTTTCTTGCATCCAGTCACTCTTGGCATGACCTAATTTTTAATGAACTGATGTGGCAAATGACAAAAGCTGTTTTCTAATGCTACCTTAACCTTGGATTTCTGTGAAGAGTGAAATTGGTTCTGCTGTATTTTCTTTTTGCCATTTTGTGCTACTTTTGACAGATTTTTCCTTAGCGATTTTGTACATGTATACATTTGGGCGTTAAAATGAATTGAAATTTTCTTTTTAGCATTGTGCTTACAGGTTCATTATAAAAATGAAGCAAGGCTCACATAGTGAAGTGTGCCACATTTCATCATGTTTCAGTCTCTGGGGGGAGCTTTTGTAGGATAGAAATTACTTGTCCTTAAATGTTTGCCAGAACAGGGTTAGAAAGAGGTTGCCTAAGGGCAGTAGAAATACCTTTCACTTTCTTTCTTCTTGAAGCAGGATGGCAACTTTTATCTTTGTAAAATTATCTATTTGATCTAAAATTTCAAAGCTTTGGCTTAAATTATATTTTTTTTCTTAAAATCCAAGTTTTAGTCACATCTCAAAATTTGGGGTATTAAAAAAACTCTTTTACTTTCAGTCATGGTTTCTTCTTTGATCTATCAGTTAATGCTTATGTAGATGTTCTAAATTTTTGATTTGCTATTTATGTCAGTGGCATTGTAACTAATGATTAATTTAAGTTCCTCAGAATTTCTAAAGATTTATTTTGTTGCCCATCACACACACATAGTCTGTTTAGTTACATGGTTACACAGGATTATGGTTGATGGTGTTTTATTGCAGTATGAGTGCCTAACAGTCCCTCATGAAGTCTCCTGTGGTGGACTTGAAGAGAAATTTTACAGACATTTCCAGTATACTAAAGTTCAAGGTTGTAGTTTCCACAGGGATTCTTGTCATTTTTGTTCATAAAAAAATCACATTGAGTTATTTGTTGATGGTAATCTTGAGTGTATAAAGTAAATTTGGAAGTGATTAAGCTTCATTTGAATATGAAAGATTGGAATGGAGAGAAGGGTGAGTTGATGAATGAGTAACTAGAATTTAGTTCACTGTGAGCTATGGAGAAGAGGGGCTGCATGTGACTGTCATATACAGAATACCATGTGCCTTTAAAAATTACTTATCTTCAAGGCATAGAAAAATCGTGAACCACCCCAAAGCCTATCCACTGTCCAAACACATTTTCTTCCATTTCCCACTGCCCAGAAGGCCTAAGTAAGGCTACATTTTCAGCAACTGTGCACATTTGACTTCTGGCAAGGGATGGAATTGAGCATGACTGAGTAGAATAGATCACATGTCTGGGTTAATAGCCCCCTTCTTGGGTTTCTAAGTAGGAGGTCACTGCAGGAGAAAAATTGTATTTTTAGTCAGGAGTGAAGTATGAGTAGCCGGAAGAATACTGAGATCAAAGAGTTATTTTTAAATCAAGTCAGGGGAGACCTTAGGTAACTGTGGTGCAGTCACTGTATATGAATAAAGAGGGCAAGATTTTCTCTGGGGACAAAGGAAATACATGACCAGTGATGTCTTTGGAGCCAACATTTTAAATGCAATCTTTCATATCTAAATGGATAGAAATGCTTACAGTGATTGAGATGCCCAGACAAGAGGCTTTTAAAGGCCTTTCAGTTATATACAGCAATCTAGTGTCTACTCAAGAAAAAGACACAGGTGAGTCTGCAGTCATTACATCAGAAAAGTTAGTAATCCAATATTTACATTATCCTAGGAGACCAAGAAATCCATTTAGTAATTAGTTAGGTGAAGTCATGAATAGCTTCTAGGCTATGAGGGGAATGAGACTTTCCATTTTGTCTGCTATTGAAGCCTACATAATGCACTTAAGTCTGATAAAGTTGGAGTTTATTCTTAGATGCTTTGAGTTTCATTTATAGTAAAGCTATTCTCAAGTGAAGGTAGTTAATTTTATAAGATGCTCAGAGAATATAATAGGACATCACCAACATATTTGTAAGAGCAGGTCCTTGGAAAGCAAGTGCCTCTAAGTTTATAACTAAGAATTTACAAGGTGCAAGAGGGTGCTTCTTTAAAACTTGAAGAATGTTAAACTATTTTGTTGATTTTGCTAAGCCAGCGCAAAAAGTATCCATAAGTCTAAGTTTAGTGTATAATAAAGCATTGAATTTAGATCTAAATACATAAATAACTGTGTCAGAAATCAGGGATAAGATGATGCTAGGGCTGGGGAAACCAGAAGAGAAGCATATTCTAATGATCTTAAAACCTGTATAAGTGATAGTTGTACCAGTTTGTCTTTTTGAGGGTCATAACAGGTCACAGAGGTTCTGTTATTTCCAGACGCACATAGATATGACAGGTCACAGTGACCTCTCTTTTTTTTTAGGATGCTTGTACCAAGGACTTGGCCAGATCAACTGAGACCATTATAGATTTGGCCTCACTTGTATGCCCTACATTTGTACAATTTTTAGCTCAGAAGCTACTTGGCTTAAGCTATCAATAGATGAGGTTCGAGGTAGTAAAATCTTTATAATTATCAAACTGCTGACTGTATATTTTGCCAAGAAAGTGGCTGTCTGATCCAAATTTAGTAAGGGAACCTATTTTTAAAAATATATTTCATCCACCAGATTTACTGAAGTGAAAGCTATTAAACAAGGTGGTGAGCTAACAAGGGTGACATCCCTGGGAGAAAGATTAGATGAGATGAAAATGCTGAGAGATAATTGAGTCCAGTCTCTGGAATAATTAAGATATCATAAAATTAGAAACAGAATACAGTACTTTAGCCAATTGCAGGGAAGTTTTTCATTTGGTTTGAGGTAAGGGCAAATTTGGGAAGAATGGAGATGTTAAATTCTTAGAGGCTGTCATTCTCTTCCAGAAATGTGTCCTTGTCATTTGGCTTTAAATTTTGTCATGTTGGAGTCAAACTGTCTTCAATTATGCTCAGACAGCTTAATTCTTCCTACCTGAGCGTACCACCTCAGTTTGAGTATTGCTGGAGAAGAAGATGCATCAGCAGAGACTAATGCACTCATCAGGTGGCAGCAACAGTGTTCTCTAGAATCTGGGATGCACTTGAGTTTTTCTTGTTTATAGGAATGAAAATTTTCAGTAATTTTGATCAAAACTACACTAAGGATAGCTGCTAAGAGACAGAGATCTACCATCTTATACTCTTTTTGGTGGTCCAATTATGATAACACACATATGATTATATATATATATATATATATATATATATACCATGATAGATACATAATATATAAAACATATTTCAAAAGAGGACTCAGGTGTCCTACTCCATCACTCTCCGTGTTATTCCCTTGAGACAGACAGGATCTCCCACTAAACCTGGAACCCGCTAGTTTTTCAGCTATACTACATGGCCCACAAGCCCATGGGATGTTTTTTAATAACCTCATAGTGCTGGGGTTAAATTCCCAGCCACACCTAGTTTTTCACCTGAGGGCTGGGTGGTCTGAACTGTTTTCCTTTTTGTACAGGAAGTGCTGTACTCACTGAGCCATTTCTTCAGCCATAATTTGTACTGTTAGAACAAATTGGTAATCAATCTATATTGCTTAAAACACTGAAGGCTGGGAATATAGCTTCAATGATACAGCACATGCTAGTATGTACAGGCCTTTAGGGGAATATATATATATATATATGTATATATATATATATCAGTACAATATCAAGATTCATGGGTTATTGAGATCAGTCTGCCTCCCTTCCCCATCTTCTCGTCCCTTCCTTCCCTCCCTTTCCTCCTTTTCTTCTTTCTCCTTTCTTCCTTTTTTCCTTTTAGGCTATGTCTGGATTCTGGCTAATAAGATGAGATGTAGGTGGTTGTACGTCCTGCTGTGAAGGCTGCTATCTGTCCATTTGAAAAGGACATCCTACCGTATGATTTAATCTAGCACTAATCTAGCATTGCCATGAAGGTATTTTGAAGACATGGTTAACATCTCTGATCAGTTGATTTTAAGTAAAGGAGATTGCTCTCCATAATATGAGCAGACCTAATTCAATCTGTTAGAGGTCTAAAGGGCAAAAATTCAATTTTCTAGAAGGAATTATGCCTCAAGACAACAGTGTTAATTCCTGTCAAGTCCTGCCAGGCTGCTTTATGGATTTCAAACTCATGAATCCCTAAAACAGAATAACCCCATTCCTTCAAAAAAAGTCTCTGTTTTATTTCATTTAAATATTTTATTTCACAATTTTATTTAAAACACTTCTTGACATATATCAAAACCATCATTTTCTTTGTCGGGATTTGAATAAAATTTCCAGTGTGAGGCTAGGGAGTGGCTGCGGACCAGGTTCAAATAAATTTTTAAGGAATGCAGAAGACATTTTGAGGCTTAATTTTTAATAAGAATTTACAATGATTCATTAGATATGCTGACCAAGGTAACATGAGAAAAATCAAATCTATCATTTGCTTCTTTTTTCTTTTATTGAAAATAGATTTTTTCCCTCATATAATATATCCTGATTACAATCCACCCCCCTCCTCCCTTTTACTCCCCTCTTCCCTCCCACCCAGATCCACACCCTCTGCTGCTTCTTAAAGAGATTCAGAACACAGAATTTTTCAAGATGATTTATGTGAACAAATCATATTGAGTTACTTGAGATACCAAAGAAAACATAAACATAACGACTTAAAAATCAATGATATAAAATAAATCTTAACTTCACACCCATGGAATGGTCTCAGGTGATTATTTTTTTTAGGGACCACCTTTTGTGACTATTTTTTCTGAAGAGTTGCCAAGATTCTAGAGTGTATTTTGGGAGAGCAGTGCCTTACTAAGCCGTTCAATATTTACTTCCTGCTTGTTCATTTTCCTGTATAATTGATTATGTATAAGCAGGTGAACTTTAAAAAATGTTCTACTTTTCTATCACTGTTTATAAATTGTACATCCCTATATAACTTAAATTCCTTATTTAGACACTTGCAAATGGAATAAAATTAAATGTACTTTCTTTCATACACCCTGACTTCCATAACAGAATTTTACTTTATCTTTGTTGTCTGTATTGTTGGAGACTATTAGTTTTTTATTTTTTAGACTGTATGACTTGCTGTAATTGGTATAAGCATCCATTTATAATTGTTTGAATTTTTATTTAATTTCTATAAAGATCCTTGCATGTTCCTAATTACTTAGTAAAGACATTTGCTAAGGCATATACTGAAGGGAGAGGACTACTAAAGTGTAATATATATATATATATATATATATATATATATATATATATATATACACTCATCTGGTATGCAAATGTTTATATTGGCTTTAGTCTTTACAAACATGTGGACCTGTCACATTTTGCCAAATTACTTGTATAAAATAAGAACTTAATTGTCATAATTTGCACTTCTTGATTAGAAAATACATTGAATAACTTTTAATACACTTAATAACTTCTATCAGTTGAGTAGGGCTTATGTCTCTGCTCATTGTTTTATTTGGCTACTTGCAAGATCTTTTTTGTGTGACTACAGAACTTTGATTACAGATTCTTTTTAAGACTTAAGGTTATTATTTCATTTTCTTGCTGCCTTTTTGTGGCTATCACTTCTTAATCTTAGTAGAGTAACTTGATTTTTCATATAGGATATATCATGTTTAAGAAATGTTTTCCTTTTCTGAGTCCAGAGAGAAATTTATTTATATTTTCTTATGAAAGTTAAAAGTTGTCTTTCATATTAAGTATACAATTGATTTTGCTATATGATTATTGCTTTTGTATTTTGAATGATCTATAATCAATAAAATATATCTAGTTACATGTATTTAAATTAAAGTAATTAAAGAAAATATATCAATATTCAAAAGCATGGGTATAAATTTTATAAAAGTCATATTTAATTGCCTGCCTTCACTTATTTGTGAAAGGAGTTGAATTTTTTCCTCTACCCCTTTGAAATTGACAGTTTGGAAAACCTGAGAGCATGACATTATTTAGAAACACGGTCATTGAAGACGTAAGTGGCTTAGATGATGGTGACAGTGACATATTAAGGGACTAAAGCAGAATGTGACCACTGCCTCACATGGAAGTTATATTGAGATATAAAGACATTCACTGGGAGGACACTGAGAGAGAGCAAAGGCAAAGGCCCAGATTCTATAGCCAAGGAATACCAAGAATTATCAGCAAAACACCAGGCTCTTAGGAAAGGGAGTGAAGTAGATCTGCTTCTCATTTCTCAGAAAAAAGCAGTGTTAGTTGTAAACTTCTGGTCCTGTGAACTGGGGCAGGAGGCTTTTCTATTTTTTAAGTTGGTAGTGGTTGTCACCTAAGCCTCCAGAACTAAAAGAATCTGAAGTATTATTTTTCTAAAAACACCCTGTAGTTTTAAAAGCTATTTTTGCCCTTCTGTTTACATCTTATTAGCAAGGCAACTCTAAAAATTGGGTCATTAGGGGGATAGAAAAAAGTACATTATGCTCATAGAGGATGAGTGTAGTAGGGAAAACATATTTCTGATAAAAAAGTCTCAACTATCATAGGAACTTCATTTCTTTTTATTACTGATTCTGTTAGGATGGATTTTCATTTATTTACAGTTAATTTAGTGATTGCATGAATTCTTTTATTAGTAGAAAGGTAATAATCTTGTGCTCATAATTTTTCATGTAGAGAAATTAAGGGACAAGATCACAGATGAGGGGTTTTATGCCTTTGTAATATTGAGAGACATCATCAAATCATTCTGCATGGACATGTTAGCAATTACTCTGCCACAAGTAATGGAAGATAAGGACCTAATTTCTCATTGATTCTTCTTAGCTAAATCATAAAACTTTTTTTTTTGTTAATAACTTATCTGAATAACAAAAATTCAGAGTAACGTTTTTCTCTTGACTCAAATTCTGCTTCACTCCTGTCTTTTGCCTCCACTCCTGACATTCTTGAGAACTTTTTTTTATTAAACAACAACAAGTTTCTAGAAGACCAGAGACAGGGCTCAGCAATAAGAGCATTTGCTTGTCTTACACTGGACCTGGACTGCGTTCCCAGCATCCACATCGGCAGCTCACAGAGGTCTGTGACTCCATTTTGAGGGGTCCATCTGACAGCAGCTTCATGAATGTGGTGCACATGCATGAACCCAGACACACACATACACATACACTAAAAAAATAAATCTCCTAAGATAATCTTCTATGTTTTGTAGACTTTTTAAATAGTCAGAGAATGAATGAAGTGATTAGTTTTGTCAATAGCAATGAAGTAATGTTGGTCCCTGGTTGTGACAAATGTATTATGGTAGTGTGAAAACATGTGAGCAGCAAGAGGAATAGGAGGGATATATGAGAACTCTGAATTATTTTGGCAACTTTTTTTGATCACCTGACTGGTGGTATTGTGTTCCCTAAAATATTGTGCATCCTAATAAATTTATCTGGGGTCAGAGAACAAACAGCCACTAGATACAAAGGCCAGAAAATGGTGGCACTCACACCTTTAATCCTAGCATTCCAGAGACAGAAATCCCTCTGTATCTCTGAGTTCAAGGCCACATTGGAAACAGCCAGGCCTGGTGACACACGCCTTTAATCTCAAGAAGTGAGCCTTTAATCCCAGGGAGTGATGGCAAAAACAGAAAGATATATAAGGCATGAAGACCAGGAACTAGAAACATTTGGCTGGTTAAGCTTTCAGCCTTCTAGCAGCACAGTTGAGCTGAGAGCCATTCGGATATGAGGACACAGAGGCTTCCAGTCTGAGGAAACAAGACCAGCCAAGAAGTTGGCCAGGTGAGGTTAGCTGTGGCTTGTTCTGTCTCTTTGACCATCCAGCATTTCACCCCAATAACTGGCTCCAGGTTTGATTTTATTAATAAGAACTTTTAAGATTCATGCTACACCTGACTGTATTCTAAAATTTAAAAATTCTTCATAACATTAAAGGCATGGAATAGATATGGTTAGAAAAAATAAAGTCATTTCAATAAATGTCAAGGACAGGCATTTCTGATTATCAAGAACACCATAATTCTTGGGATGGCAGGTGACAAAATCTCTTCCTAATTATTACAGAGGAGGAGCAGAAAGACTGTAGGAGGACCAGACTAGGGTACTGCAACACTGACTAATAGCAGCTGTGGTTACCTGCACAAAACCTGAATAAGCTCAGATGAATCAACACTCCAGCATGGAGAGCAATCCCTATCCCTGGCTGAAGAACTGTTGATAGTGTCACCACTGCCTGGTTCTGTTTCTCTCAAGTAGCCCAGTGTGTCCTTGAAATCTCAGGGATAAAGACAGATCACTGCCTCCGGAGTGATAGGATTAAAGGTGTGTACCACCACTACCTGACCTCTATGTCTAATTTAGTGGCTGCCTCTGTCCTCTGATCCCCAGGGAAGCTTTATTGGGGTACATAACATATCACCACATGTCCATTGGGACTAGGCTCCAAAACTCTTCGTTTTGATTCATTGTGTTTTTTTCCTTTTTTTTTTTATGTAGTGTTCTCTGTCTGTTGCAAAGACAAGATTCCTTCCAGATAATTTTATTTGGGAAAGCAGAGTACTGTAATCAACTACTATTAATGGGTTGCCATTAATGCATGTCTTTAAATTAGCAGTGCATTTTTTATGAGACTAGATGCTCCTGATATTGGTGCATATATGTTTAGGATAGTTGTGCCCGATTGGCTAACTGTTCCCTTGATTAGAATGAAATGTCTCTATTTATTTCTTCTGATTAACTTTAGTCCGAAGTCTATTTAATCAGATATTAGGTTAATGACACCTGATTGCATCCTGATTTGATTAGCATACTTTTGTTTATCCCTTTACTCTGAGTTGGTACTTGTTTATAAAGTTAAGATTTTTTTTTTTTGAATTCAGATAGATGAATTTTGTTTCTTCATCCATTCAATCAGCCTGTTCTTTTGATTGGAGAATTGAGGCCACCAGTATTTAAAGTTACTATTGAAATATTTGAGTTAATTTTGGTCATAGTGTTGTTGATTTTGGTGAGATTTTTTTTATTTGTGTGTGTGTGTGTGTGTGTGTGTGTGTGTGTGTGTGTGTATGTGTAAGGGTGTTCTCAGTGATACTGTTTTAATAATAAGGCCATCATATTTCTTTCTATAATCTCTCTGCTATGCTCAAATCTCTTTAGCCTGAAATATTAATTCCTATATTTTCTTTCTGTTTTGTTCTTTGGATATAATTTTTTAGATGTTTCACATAAGGAGGTTTTTTATTTCTCATTAAGTATTTTTGGATATTTTTTTTCTAGGCATGTTAGTCTAGGCTGGTCATCAAAGTCTTTGAGGAGTTGAAATGCAGTGTGCTCCAGTCTTTTCTGGCTTTCAAAGTCTCCTTTGAGAAATAGCTCTTCTGATAGGTTTCCTTTATATGTGACTTGTGGTTTTTTTCTCCTGCTTGCAGCCTTCAATACACTTTCTATATTTTGTATTCTTTGTATTTTAACTATTATATGACATGGCTATATTCCTCTTTAGTCTTGGCCAGGTGGTATTCTATGAGCTCTTTGTATTTCTATCTTAGTTTGAGGAATTGATTTAATTTGGTCTATGCCGTTGCCTTAGGATTCTTCTTCATCTATGTTTATTATGCAAAACTTTAGTTATATTATGGTATCCCATATTTCCTGTGTGTTACTTTCCTGTGTTGTTTTTTAAATTTTTTATACTCCTTGCTTATTTGGTCTAGGTCCTTTGTTTTTGACTCCTGATAATCTATCTTTGCTTTATTTTGCCTGTAATGTTTCCTTTGGATTTTTTTAGTTGAGTTGTTGGGTTCTTTGTAGCACGAATCTTAAATGGTCTTATTAATAAAAATGAACTCAGAGCCAGATATTGGGGTGAATGCTGGAAGATCAGAGAAGCAGAACAAGCCACAGCTTCCTCACCTTGCCAATTCCCCAGCTAATCTTGTTTCCTCAGACTGGAAGCCTCGGAGTCCTTATCCAAATGGATCTCAGCTGAACTGCTGCTCAAAAGCCTAAAAGCTTAACCAGCTCTAGTTCCTGGTCCTCAGGCCTTATATACCTTTCTGCTTTCTGCAATCACTTCCTGGGATTAAAGGCTTACTTCCTGTGATTAAAGGTGTGAGTCACCATGCCTGGCTGTTTCCAGTGTGGCTTTAAGCTCACAGAGATCCAGATGGATCTGTGCCTCCCAAGTGATAGGATTAAAGGTGTGTGTGCCATCATTTTCTGGCCTCTATATCTAGTGGATGTTCTGTTCTCTGACCCCAGATAAGTTTATTAGGGTACACAATATTTTGGGGAACACAATATCACCACAGTTCTTCAATTCCATCTTCATTTCCACTTGAGTCCTCTTCAGTGTTTCTCTTTATTGAATTCCATTCTCAAGTCTTGGATTGCCTTCACCATTTCCACCAGCCTTATGTTTGTGTTTTCTTGGGCATTTATTCTTCTTAAGTTCTTTAATATATTGAGCTGTTTCTTTATGTCTTCTTTAAACTCCTTGAAACCTTTGATGAAGTTTATGTTGGTTCTTTTAAATTCTGTGTCCTGTGGTTCATCTAGGTCATAGTCATTGGCAAATATTTCTACAGGAATGGTGGGTTTTGTGAAGATATTGACTCAGTATTTCATATTGTTGGTAATTTTTGGATGGGATCTGGGCATGTGGACTTCCGTTGTTAGTTCTAAGTATGGTGTGGACCAAGCAGATTGAGGCAAATGAGAGGATGTGTGGGTGAAGTGGTCTTAGAGGTTGAAAATGGCTTGGGTGTAATGACGTTGGGTGTACAGAGGAGACTGAGCTGCTGTATACGATGTGCCTTCCAAGGCTGGAGTATAGCAGTAGACATGGTTTAGTTGAAGGATTCAATGTGGCAAGTGAGTGGCCTCTGGGTTGGGGGAGTGTTGGTATATCGCCTAGAGATTATTTGTAGTATCGGCAGTGGAGGCACTGGATGTGGGACCCAGTCTAAATCTGGAAGGATGGGAATATTATATAGCCTGGGGGGATCAGGGAGACGCATTGGGCTAGACCTTGGGAAAAGATGTAGGAGATCTACCTTGTTGGATACAACCCAGATGAATGGTGGATGTAGGGTTGGTCCTGGAGGATACCTAGAGGTAAGTTGCATTGCAGACAGCAGGTGCCCAGACTAGGTTGAGGCACTGGATGTGGGACCCAAAGAAGAACTAGGTGGGTTGAGGAGAAGCGGTGGAAGGGGAGGGTCAGGGGTTCTCATTGGGTTAGATTCTGGAGAAGGAAGCCATTTGGCCCTATTATATTTTTAACATGTGAGCACTAATCATTGTATTTGTGTCTCATTTTTTGGATACAAATTTGCTGATGTACTGTGAAGCTGGATATACTTTTACATTTGCCATATCTACTCCCATATTTTGAGTTATACATAACTGTTCTTTATCAAGGCATTTTGACTTTCAGGAGTCAATCTTCATAAAACCGGTTATTTGTGGATTAACTCATTTCTAAGCAACAAGGAAATATTTTTTTTCTAATCTGATGGTCTGGACAATAGTGAATTCACTTGGACAGTCTTTTTAAGTTCCTGATATCCCCAGGCACAGCATTTTCCTCTTTAGAGATGATCCTGGACATGAGATATTGGAAGCGAATTTATTGTTTCTTGCCTTCTCGTTGAGCTCTGCTCTATCAAGATGTTTCCAAACCACAGTTCTGCCCATTTTTCTTCCACAAAACCAAGTATCTTGTTATCTCCTTTATTTACCTGTCAAGTCTGTTCTCTCTACAAGATAATGTCCATGACTACTGGAAATAATTGTGGATATTTACTTTGGGCTACTGCTTACCTATGATAAAGCAATTAATTTTCTTCCAGTTCCTATTTAAGAAACATGGCATATTTTGATTTCCCTCTCAAATGTTTCTTTCTGAAGTTTCTGAGAACATAAGTAATGTTAACTCAAGCTATCTCTTGGGAACATATGGGCTTCTGGAAGATTTTGTTTTAGTTCTGAAGCACAAAGACACCTAATATGATGAAATTACTAAGTTTTCTTTTACTCTCAATAAACAGACAATTGAGTTTTCCTCAGATACTTTCAAAAGCCTTTCAAATTATATGTATGTATATGAATATATATATATATATATATATATATATCTTTGCCTCCTCCATCTTTTCCATACAGAATTTTTAACATCTTATAAAATTCCCCTTGATAATACTTTAACATTCCTTACCAACCCTGAGATTGACTAGTAAGAAATAATTCATAGAGTCTCTGAAGTTCACCAGTCATTGTCATGAAACAGAAAGTCATTTAAATATTTTTTAGAAGAGCTATTTGCAAAATGAAAACAAATGTCAGATTAGTCTTCATGGTGTTCTATATGGAACACAGATTTAGTCTTTGAAACTGTAGGTGTTATCAATGCCAGATATTGACTCAACTGTGCATTGCAGCAGAATATCTGTAAATGTCATAGAACAGTGTACACTTTCAGATGGTTTAAAAACTGAGTTTTATGGCAAACTAGGTCAAGGTTAAACAAGAACTAGTCAACCTTTATGTCTTATCTTTTCTCCATTCACCATAGAGGTTTGTCAAATTCTTCTTGTAAATTCAAATTTGAGCATCATCTTTAAAGATTTTCCAGCCCAGAGCACTTGCTCTGTGTCATGGCTGAGTTTTATACATTTTTGTGTGTCCCCATTGACTTTTATTGATGTAGTTAGAGACATAGCCATTTTAAATGTCAACCCAGGGAACATTAGTAGTGGTTCCATCCTTAATTATTATGACTGGCAGTTGTGTTGACTTATGGTCTCCAGGAATTGCACCAGTATTCTAAAAGGGTTAGCTATCTCAGGACAATTAGAATTAAGACTGTGTGTCTTCAGGGTTTTCTGCCTTATTCATTACTTTTTCTGAACTTTTATTTCAAAGTCTTATTTGTATCTCAGAATTCTTGCCTTACAAATGAAATTTCATGTATTTTCCAAAGTGATTTTTCTCTTTAGATTTTTTACTTGGAAGTTATATAGAGTTCTGTATCTTACAAATATTTTCTTTATTCTATTATTTGTGTCTCTCTGTTGAAGATTATATTCTTTTCGGCTACTATAAACACAGAGGTATAAGGTAAATGAAAGAAAAGAGGTTAGAAGAATGGACCAAGCCTTCTTGTATCAATGAGTGATCCAATTAAAAGAAGTCTTTTGAGACTCAAAAATTTATTTGTTTAGAAATAAGTTCAGATTGCATCTTCTAATGTAAACAATTCCTATGATCCCTGGCATATGCAACAGACTTTTATAAAACCTCGTGCACATTTTTGTCACAAGTGTTCTGTAATAATTATTGGCCTCTGTTTTCTTCATTAAGTTATCTTTAGCAAGTGAAAGGCTGCTGTATGTTTCTGTATTCCAGCCTTTTAGCATACCACTTTTACACAGTAAGTACAAAGCACAGGCTTTCAATTTAAAAGTAATGATTTTTGAAGTCTTTGTTTAATCCATAATTTTTTATTGAATAGTGTCCAGATTGATTCATTATTTTTATTTATTTTTTTTTCAAGACAGGTTTTCTCTGTGCTGTTTTGGTGCCTGTCCTGGATCTCACGACGTAGACCAGGCTGGACTCGAACTGACAGAAATTTGCCTGGCTCTGTCTCCCGAGTGCTGGGACTAAAGGCACGCGCCACCACTGCCTGGCGAGTCATTATTTTGTATATCTGGTTTTTGTCCATATTACCCAGGCTGGCCTTAAACTTCTTAAGGATCAAGTGAGTCTCATTTCACTGTTCTTTGTGGACGTGCTGATGGGCAATTATGGAATGCAAGCAAAGAAAAAAAGGAAAAGAAATGTAAAAATAAATGCTCTGACTTAATAAATATAATATTTAGTTCTAAGTCTTTGAACTTCTCTGGCCATCTCTGTGATCCTACATTCTTTTGGCATGTAGACCCAGCATGGTTGCTTAGATACTGCACATGCAAGAATTTATTATTTTGTGTTGTCAAGCTGCAAAATGTTATGTAATGACCATTATGATTATTTCAACCTTTCCTCAGGCTTTTAAGAGCAAATTGTATCTGGTGAGAACTTACATGTGCATCACTGGGGATTATGATACTTGGAATGCCTCTGAAATACATGAAAAAGAACAATGGCTCTGATAAAGTATTCATAGTTCCTAAAATGTATTCATTTATAACTGCCGAGCATAGCTGAGCAGTAGGTTTATTTAAAGTTAAATTACCTTTGTATTTCCTTGCTTCTGTTCATTTCAGAGCAGCAGGATACTGTATCCAGCTTTCCCCTGAGCAACCAAAGATGAGAACTCCATATAAAGTTTAGATATTTAACTGATTGCTTCAAACAATTGCTTTGAAAATGCAATGGTGTTTTTGATGAAAAGCCAACAAGTAGAATTTTCTATCAAATCCATTCTTAGAGGAATAACTTTTTCAATTGCTCATCTAATTGAAGGGTATGAATATATTCAGAAAATCCTCCAATGAATTTATTATGCAATCTGAAAGCACAAATAGCATATTACATAAATGATAACAAATAGGGTTAAATCAGGAGTTAGCATCACAACGCCACAAGGGGGCTTTTTCTACCCTCTGAATTAGCTCGTTCTTTGTAAGCTGTCCTTCATGACTGCTGGTGGATTAGTCCAAGAATCTTAAGGTTTCAGCCTGAAGATGACCAGTAGTCTGTGCAGTTCACCAAGATGCTGTTGCCTTAGACTGAGCTGCCAGCTGGCAACTGCGACCTTGACTGCAGTGTTTTAAGACAGACAGATTGGAGAATGGGAGATTAGAGTGAAACATTTAAAGTATTTCCTGTGTAGGAAAACTTTTGCAAAATATTCTTTTTTTGGTAGTGAATACAAAGAATGCCATCCATGAACTTTATACTCTACCATAGAGATACCTGCACATCTATGCTCATTGCTGCCCTAGTTACAATGGCTAGGAAGTGGAAACAGCTCATGTCCAACAATTGATGCATGGATAATGAAATTATGATACCACTGTATGACAGATATTTCCTGTGAAGATCCAACACATGCATGCATGCACACACAAACACACACACACACACACACACACACACACACACACACACACACACACACAGAGAGAGAGAGAGAGAGAGAGAGAGAGAGAGAGAGAGAGAGAGAGAGAGACTCATCACAGAGATAGAACCCATGGAACAGACCAAAATAACAATTGCACCAAAGTTTACTTGGGAAATTAAAGAGCTTTTATTGGTGTTACTAACAGGGCTATGGGTGAGGAAGTTACTTACAGGAGTAGGTATGACCAAGAATCAGCTACACCACCAAAAGGCCTATACCAACATGGCTGATAACTCACTAACTTTTTAACCCGGAGCTCTCTGCACAATTTCCAGGCAGCTTGACAAGTTGGAGAATCTCCTCTCTGCAGCTAGCCTGATCAAACTTCTCTCCCAGAAGCTGTTTGCTCCTTTTATAAAACAAGACATGACTTTCAGCATCTTCTAAGTTTCCATTTTCAGCACCTGTGATGTTTTGTTTTCCTCCTGATACTCTTGGGCTTCTTCCCTGCTGGAAGGAATGTTTGAATTCAGAAGAAGCTGCTATACACCAGGAACACACATACACAATCAAATTTAATTCAGTTTAGAGGAAAATGAAATTGTGAGATTTTCGGGGAAATGAATAGAAATAGAAAAATTATACTGACTAAGCTTCAGAACCTAGTGACCTAGGTTCAGAAAGATAGACGCTGCATGTTCTCTCTCATGTGTTGTGTTGGTTTAAATGAGAATGCCCCCATAGGCTCATGTATTTGAATGCTTGGCACCAAATTTGTGGAACTGTGTGGGGAAAGGATTAGGAGGTACGACCTTTTATGGAGAAGGGTATGTCACAGGGGGTGGTTTTTGAAGTTTCAAAGACTCAGTCTCCTGCAGCCAATATGCAGCTCAGGATGAGCTCTCTCAGGATGTGCTTCTGCTAGAGCACCATGTCTGCCTACTTGCTGCCTTGTTCACCACCATGACGCACCCTGTGAAACTGTAAGCAAGTCCCTAATGAAATGTTTTCTTTTATATGTTGCTTTGGTCATGGTGTCTCTTCACAGCAATAGAGAAGTAACTATGACACATGTGAATCCTAGCTTTAGCTCTTTGGCTCTTTAGGGAGATGTACTTGTGGAAGCAAGGACAATAGAAAGGGGACATGGGGCGCTGGGGATTCTTTCATGGATGGAGGATAGTAGAACATGTAGAAGAAAGTAAAGGAGGGTGTTGGTGCTAAGGTATTAGTAGGGAGGGAGGTGGGAAGATTAGACACATGAGGTTGTGGGAAGGGAAGCTGGGTCTGCTCTTGGGACCCTTTTTCCTCCCGTTGGATTGTCTTGTCCAGTCTCAATGTGAGGGCTTTTGCCTTGTCTTATTGTGCCTTGTTTTGTCCTGGTTGGCTCTCTTGGAAGTCTGCTCTTTTCTGACAGGAAAACAGAGGGAGAGTGAATGTGAGGGAGAGGGGAGGTAGCTGCGAGGAGTGGAGGAAGGGGAACTGGTCAGGATGTATTATATGAGAGAATAATCTATTTTTAATTTAAAAAAGAGAATAAAGAGGCCATATGGAAGCTGGTTGTCTTATAATCCAAATAAACAAGGCAAACTAAAGATTGAAGAGCACCATGCTTCATGACTGGATGACTATGCTCCTGGAAACTAGTACAAATATAGTTCCCAGAAATACCATCACAGGAATAGGTCAGCAATGTCTGGGAAGCCCCCACAAGAAGTCCTTGTCAGTTTTCCTGGATGGTCCCAGGACTAGAGGATTATCGTAGAGAATATATCACGTATCTGGACTGCAAACTATTGAGGAAGCAGGCTGGCACTGAGCTAAATAGAAACTTCTTTCTTGTTTTCTAGCACTTGAGCGTCCACCCATAGAAGATTGCTAAGAAGATTGCTGAGTGAGAAACAGCGTCATCAGTCTTGCCGAGCTGTGAACTCCATGAAGCAGAGGTCCAATCTACTGAGCTAGCCATGCCCATGCACAATAGGAACTTGACTGTAGCAGGGTAACCAAGTACCCATGATTAAATTTGAGGCCTGTTCAGTGTGTATGAGAGTGTTGATGACCTAGGATTGGCACTATGAGCTCGTCTAACAACACAGGTTCAGGGAGGTCATTGGCCCAGTTGAAGAATGTATAATTCAGTTTTAACTAAATGGATTCGTTCTGCCATAGCCAGGGCCAGAGATTCCAGAAGGAGGTCTTGTTTTTCCTTTATCTCTTTTGCTCTAAAGGAGTACCTTTTCCAGGCGACTATACTGTAGGTGGAAGTTTCGCTCCTGCCTGCCTATTCCCAAATACCCAGTAGCCACTTCCCAAATAATTGACTTGGAGACTTAATATTACATATAAATGCTTGGCTGGTGCTCAGGGTTATTACTAACTACCTCTTACACTTAAATTAACCCATAATTCTTATCTATGTTTAGTCACATGGCTTGGTACCTTTTCTCAGTTCTGCCTTGTCATCTTGCTTCCTCTGTTTCTGGCTGGTGACTCCTGACTCTACCCTTCCTCTTCCCAGAATTCTCCTAGTCTGGTTGCCCCACCTATACTTCTTGCCTGGCTACTGACTGAATAGCAGTTTATTAAACCGATTAGAGTGACAAATCTTTACAGTGTACAAGAGAATTATGCTGCAGCACTATACTGAGAGTGTGACTGAAACTATGAGACACCAGGATACCTAGAATGGAAACTGGACTGTCCAGATCATCTCAGCTCTCTTCCTCCATCCAGTAAAGCCTTATTAACTCCATGACCCTCAAGAATATTGCCTCCAGGAGACCTACCCTACTGTACAGGATCTCTGTCATTGTTCTCTCTCTTAAGCACCCTATAATAAAATACTTTCTAAAATTTATCCCCCTCTGATACATAAATTTCATTCTTCAAATCTGTGAGACAAGTACCCAAACTCTACCAGCTCAAGGTAGCTTTGGTGGCTGTTGAATTTCTGGGACCCTAGCTTGCAAGCCAAGCATCCCAACAACTGGGAAAGGCTCTGTCCTTTCAAAGTCATCCCAATATTCCTATCTTACTGCTCCAGCCTCCTGAGTGCCGTTGTTACAGGAGTGAGTCACTACAGTGGACTCCTTAATTTAAAATAGTCCACTCAGATGTGATTAAATTCAAGACTGGTAAAACTAACACTAACAATAAATTGGAAAACTGAGTGAATACCTTTCAGAATTGACATGTACCCCTAAATATGTGATTAAATGTTATATATTTTAAAATGGAATCCTGTCTTATATTGAGACATTTTAAAAAAATTATTTTCTCTAATATGTATAGATAATTGCTTAGGGATGGGCACTTGTCTAATGTGTGTGAAGCCCTGGATTCAGTCCTCAGCATAGTATAAACAAGGCCTGGTGTCACATACCTGTAATGTCAGCACTTGGTAGAGGAGTGAGTAGGAGTACAAGGTACCTTTGTTACACAGTGAACAAAAATCATCCTGAGCTATATGAGACATAGTGTCAACAATAACAGCAGCAGCACCAGCAACAACACCAAAAAGCAAAAACACAAAAACAGGAGAGGAAAAAGAGAAGAAAAAGAGAATGGATGAAGAATTTATGTGATTAAATCATAGCAACTCCTGTAAACAGTACCAGAATACTGTTTAACTTTGTTTCCTATTATATATATTGGAAAAGGTCAATATCTAGGTTAAGATACTTTATATCCCTGAAATTATTATTTATCTATTTTATTTCTACAAATAGAATGATGTTTTTAGATTATCAGCAAAAGCAAGTGAATATGTGTCTCTATCAGAATTCTGCAGTTACAATGAAATTTGAGGAAGATTAATGAAAACTGTTGAGTATGATGAATCTTTAATCTGGCAAAGAAGATAATGTATGAAATATGACTCCTGTAATCATCAAATACTTTATAATTGCTAAAGAAAAGGATAATTTCCTTCTGTCTGCCTCTAAAGATTAGGGCTTTATTCTCAACAGCAAATACCTCTAGCTCACATTAAGACAGATATGAGCACAACTGATGATACAAAAATGGCTAATAAATCTTTGAGCATCTGTCATATTGTGTTAATACTTGACAGTTCATAATCTACCAGCATCATGTTATTTTAAAATGTTACGAAACATAAAGCATTTGATATTAAGTTAGTATCTTGGGTTATTTGGCTTGACTTAATTAACTGCCATTCAAGTCAATATTTTCAAGGGTTATGAATTTCCCCCTTTACTCGTTCTTCTGTAAGTAAAGAATTGCTGATTAAAATCTTTCTGTATTGCAGTGAATCAAATACGGGCAGAAGGTGACCCAGGGAAGAAACTGAGAAGAGAGTTGGGCTGATTATAGTGTCCAGTTTAATGGACCTGGTCTCAATGTGAATCCCTCTATTCCCAATCCTTCTTTCCGTATCAATGTCCACCATGGTCATGCAGTCCTGACTCCACAGGCCACTGTATGGAGAGTTAAACAAACAACTCAGATATTTGCTGTTGGCTTTCTCTTTATTGATCAGTCATAGAACAAATGCTGTGCATCAATTTTATTGATGAAGTAACCAGGTGATAAATTATCCTTTGTTTTCCTGAGCCTCAACTACCAGGGGAAGCAGTAGGTCCCACCATGGAGCTGGTTGTCCTTCATCCAAAGAAAGCATTGATGCTGTAGATATTTGTCCACTACTTAACAGAAAATCTGGGTAATTAATTATATGTATGAGAATAATAAATATATTTATTTTACTTTACATGGTATTTGGGGTTAATTAAATGGGGAATAACTACCTGGTTGACACTGGGCTGTTTTTTTTTCCCTTGGTTTAGATTAGTTCATTATGCAACTAGTAACAGTTTCGGCACCTTACATGATTGTGTAAGGATGACGAGGCAAACTTTCTTTTTTTTTTTTTTTGAATTTATTTTATTTTATTTTACAATATAATTCAACTTTACATATCAGCCATAAATTCCCCCTTTCTCCCTCCTCCCGTCCCGCCCCCTCCCCCCGGCCCGCCCCCCTCCCCCCGGCCCACCCCCCATTTCCATCTCCTCAAGGGCAAAGACTCCCCCGAGGATTGAGATCGACCTGGTGGACTCAGCCCAGGCAGGTCTAGTTCCCTCCTCCCAGGCTGAGCCTAGGGTCTCTACTAAGACCCAGGTTTCAAACAGTCAATTCATTTAATGAGCACAGGGCCCGGTTCAAATGCCTGTATGCCTCTTAAACAGATCAAGCCAATCAACTGTCTCACCCATTCAAAGGGCCTGATCCAGTTGGGGGCCCCTCAGCCATTGGTTCACAGTTCATGTGTTTCTATTCGTTTGGCCATTTGTCCCTGTATTCCATCCATCCCTGGTCCCAACAACTCTTGATCACATAAACCCTCCTCCTTCTTGCCTATTGGACTCCCGGAGCTCCACCCAGGGCCTGACCGTGGATATCTGCATCTAGTTCCCTCTGTTACTGGATGGGGTTTCTAGCACGACAATTAGGGTGTTTGGCCATCTTATCACCAGGGTAGGTCAAATCGGGCTATTTCTCGACTATTGCCAGCAGTTTATTGTGGGGGCATCTTTGTGGATTTCTGTGGGCCTCTCCAGCACTTTGCTTCTTCCTATTCTCATGTGGTCTTCATTTATCATGAACATTCCTTATGTTCCCTCTCTGTTCTTGATCCATTTGGGATCTCCTGCTTCCCCAAGTTCTCTTTCTCTCGCCCCTCGCCCCTCATTATGTCCAGATTGTTCATGTAGATCTCATCCATTTCTCTGTCATTGGGCGATCCCCGTGTCTTTCTTGGGGTCCTGTTATCCAGGTAGCCTCCCTGGTGTTGCGAGTAGCTGTCCAGTCATCCTTGTTCCACAGCTAGTATTCTCCTATGAGTGGGTACATACCATGTTTGTCTTTCTGAGTCTGGGTTACCTCACTCAGGAGGATTTTTTCTAGATCCCTCCATTTGCCTGCAAACCTCATGATGTCATTGTTTTTCTCTGCTGAGTAGTATTCCATTGTATATATGTACCACAGTTTGTTTATCCATTCTTCGGTTGAAGGGCATCCTTATGCTTGGTATAGTAAATGCTCAACAAATTCCCTCAAAAATTGTTGTCAGACTATAATTAAAAATCAAGCAGAGTGAAAATAGAAAGTCAGAGTCAGTAGAAAAAGATATATTTTCTTAACAAAATGTAATTTCTTAAGCTATCATAAACTGACTTATGTGCTATATGAAACTAAATGAAGTAAAACTTTTTAAATCTTTAAATTATGTTTTTCCCCATCCCCAAAACCATTTTAAGCCCAAACCATGTCCCTCTCAGAAGATACTGTCCATTGTACTATTATTCTCCAAATATACTGTCTTCTGTTTTGGAAACCTTTATGCTTTAAGCAATGAAGTGTGTTTGCCTTTATTAGCAATCTACATACCTATGTTTGAATGTATTTATATATGCAGGCATGAACACTTTTAAACATATATAACTGTATAAAGTTTTTCATAAAATCTTAACATAAGGAAGAGTTTTCAAAAGCATTTGTGAAATCCAATTGCTTTCCTGAAATAATATATTTGCATAGTAATTATAAAATATGTTGGGCTCTATAACTAGTCAGCAATGTATAATTTAATTTGTATTTCCATTTCTTTACAATTTTTGGCAAAGCATTTCTATTTAAATCAGATCAGCACTTTTTTGTGTGCTAGGATTTTGCTTAATTGACTGGGCATATGGTAGCTTAATTCACCTATTTATCTCCTGCCCTGGTTTTAGACATGACCTGTTAGCAAGCATTGTTTCCCCATCTCAAGAGCAGCAAATCCCCAACCTGTGTTGCTGATTTTTAAAGCCTGTAGTCCGTGATATAATACCAAAGGAATAAAATGCAGTAAACAGAACAAGGACAAGTCTTTCTGTATAATCTTTGCAATTTAAACAGCGACAGGTAGTGAAAAGGATAATTTCCTTCTGCTTACTGCCAATCTGGACTTGAATTCAAACAGTAAAAGGTAACAGTTCTCACTTGCCAGTTTTGATGAGGAAAAGCAAGCACAGGCAGATGAGAGATGGGAAAAAAAGTCTACAAATTCCTGTCTCCCAAAGCAATGGAATGTTGATTCCTAAACCAATTAAAGATGCTGCTCACTGTAAGTCACTATTTTTTTAGGTTCTGAATATCAGTTCAAATTTGGATTGAAATTCTGAGATGTGCACAGATCTCATGCTGGCTCAGGAAAGTTCAAAATATTCCAGTTTCTCATTTAGATATCGAGAGCCATGTTTCCATCTCAGTCTGGAAATTTTAAGCTGCCAAGAAGCTATTGGGGGATTTCATCCAGAGATGTCATTCACAACACAGATGCCAGAGAAAGCTTCTCACATCCCTGGCTGGTTTTGTGGAACTCCAATCAACAGCTGGCTTCTCAGGCTGCCAAAACAATCCACAATATTATGAATTTCTGCCTTCCTTCTCTTTTCTAGGCTTTGCAGAGAGTTAGGAAACAAACAGTCATTCAATTTCCACTGTTGTAAAGAGAGTCAGGAGTTGACAGATGGGGAAGACTTTCTGCCTGTAGGAAGGAAGATATATTTTCCAGAGTCTAATCATGGACACCATTAGCACAGATGACCTCTGACCAGCTAACAAAAGTCACCCTTTTGGAAGATAGAAGATCTTAAGTGCAACGTTGACATTTAGTCTCCCACCTCTCCTTTCTCTCCCTCCCTCCCTCTCTCTCCCCAACCCTGTGTGTGTGTGTGTGTGTGTGTGTGTGTGTGTGTGTGTGTGTG